>JAUPTC010000075.1:0-124268 GCA_030762895.1 Sophora flavescens | reverse complement strand
CATGGTTGATCCTGAGCACTTAATCCTTTAATTCCGTGCAAAACAACACTCATGAAACCCACTTTACCTGCTCCAAGGTAAAAATTAACCAAAATCAAATTAGATATGCCTAAACTATATGAAATGCACATGATAAAACAAATATAGTGAAATCACACTCATCACTCATGGTATCATGACGAGGGTCATAGGTTAACCGTAGGATCATGTAGCGTGAGGGCTGCGTGGTTAATCATGGGATCATGGCCTAGAGGGTCGGGTTAACCTCGGGATCATAGAACGAAAAAATACGTAAGCACCGGATGGACTGCCGGGTGAACGTCAGGTTAACGATGGACTGGCGGTGTGAGGGCATTGGTTAATGATGACAACCAAATGGTGAGGTTGTCTTGATGATCTTTTGGTTGAATTTACCAATTGGCAAAATCCAAGTCGCACTGAGTTGTATCATAAAAGGAAGAAAATATGAAAATGGTGAAACATTAGGAATGATGATGGCTGCACACAAACTGTAGAGAGTTTGATAAGCCAAGTGAGGTTCGCCACAAAGAATCGGGATTCTGATAAGAACAAGATGGTCAACCAAGAACCAAAAGAGAGACAATTCCCTCACAAATGGATTTAATCCAAATTCAACATCCAAGTTGTCTATTCATGTGTTTAGCATGCTACATCTGTGTGTGGCTGCCAACATTTGGCCACACTTTGTCTTCTCAATGATTCCATAACTCTACATTAACTAGCCTATTCATGACTCACTAAATCACACCTAACTCAACCACTTAATGAGGACTTATTACCCCTCTCTCTACATTATGTAGCAGCCACACTTATTTCTCAAATTAAAAGTTAATCTATAAATTTAACAAAAACATAAAAAAGGCTAAAAACTAGGGAGTTACTTTGTTGGTATGCAAAACTAACAAGATTCACTCCCACTATGCACCCAAATTGAAATTTCTCATAAAATAAGTTTATTGGACTTTATTTTAATAGAAATAAATCTAGAAAATGATAATATGGAAGGGACTTCCAACTGCCTGGTGCTTCAAGTTGGATTGAGATAGTAACATTTTGTCCTCCAAGCTTCCTTGAGAACTTGAACTTGAAGCTTGTTCCATCAAGGTTGAGACTATTTTTTTTAGAACTTCTTGGGCTTTCTTGGCTCTTCTCTTGTCTTAGACCTACCAACTTTACAAGTGCTCCTTGGCACCATTCTCCTTATTGGCTCATACTCATTCTTGATTACAAGTTCAATTACCCCACTGCTCACATGTGAACTGGGATCATGGCATGAGTGGACATGGGTTACCATGGGATCATGGCGTGAGGGTTATGGGATATCCATGGGATCATGGCGTGAAGGTCAAGGGTTAACCATGGAATCATGGGGAGTGGGTCGTGGGTGATAACCAAGTCAATCGTCAAGGCTGGTTAATCAAGGGATCATTGGCAAGTTGGTCACGTTATATCTTTGATATGTCGGTGGCTGGTTAAATGGGATCATTGCTGAAGGTCATGGGTTAACCAGCGGATCGTCGGTAAGTGGTCATTGGTTATCATGTGGGGATCATGGCATAGGTCACATGTTAACCGTGGGAATAAATTGGGTGATGGTCAGGTAAATGGCATCATGGTACGCGCGTTCAAAGTTAAAAAATTCATCATGGCACGAGGATCATTGTTCGTTGATCATGACGAGGTCACCTGCTCTCCGGGATACCACATGTTGCAGGCAAGTGCTTCAGCATATTCATGCATGATGCTACCGGGATGATCTACTGGATCATGGTGTCGGGGTCGTGGTTTCAACTTGGATCATGATGGGGAGTGTCGCGTTGCTCATGGATCATGCTTCATGGGTGAAATTATGGATAATAGAAGGAGGGACATGGTTTCTATGGGATCATGGTGTGACGTCATGGGTTCAGTGAGGGATCATGGTGAGGCGCCCTGATTAACCATATGATCATGCGGCAAGAAGGTCATGGGTTAACCATGGGATCATGGCACGAGGGTCACTGGTTAACCAGGATCATGGGGGTGATGGCTGGGGTTAACCAAGGGATCTTGGCATGAGGTTCAAGGTTAACCATGAGATCATGCCGTGAGATCATTGGTAAACCGTTTTATCATGGCTGGAATGGTCACGGGTTAACCACGGGATCATCCTCCGGGTCCACGGTTAAACATGGGTGCATGGTGTGTGAGTGGTAAGGTTAACTATGAGATCATGTTGTCGGGTCATGGTGTAACCATGGGATTATGCTCCGGTCATGGATTATCCACGATTATGGCAAGTGGGTCTGGTCTACCTTGGGATCAAATAATGAGGTCGTGGGTTAGCTATGGGATCATGGTGTGAACGTAATGGGTTAACGATGGGATCATGGTGTAGGGGCATGGGTTAACCATGGGATCATGGCACGATGGTCATGGAACCATGGGGGTTCATGGCTTGAGGGTCATGGGATAACCATGGGATCATGGCGTGGTGGTGGTTAACCATGCGATCATGGTGAGTGATGCGTGTGTTAACCATGTAATCATATAGGTGGATTGTGGGTTAATCAAGGATCTTGGCATGGGTCAAGGTTAACCATTGGATCATGCTTTGTGTCATGGGTTGACCATGGGATCATGGCGTGAAGTGCATGGGTAAACCATGGGTCTACAATGGGGTCATCGGTTAACCATGTGGGATGCATGGTATGAGGGCAGAACATGGGATCATGGGGGTAATTGGTCATAGGTTAACCAAGGATCATGGTGGAGATTCAAGGTTAACAATGGGATCATGGCATGAGGATCATTGGTTAACGTGGACATGGCGTGGGGTCATCGGTTGACCATGGGATCATCCCTGTGGGTCAGGGTTAACCATAGGTTGGTGTGGGTCAGGGAGACTATGGGATCATGAAGTGCGGGTCACTAGTTTAACCTTGGGATCATGATGGGAGGGTCATGGGTTAATCATGGATCATGGCAAGTAGTTCTTGGTTAACCTTGGGATCATAGAGAGGGTCATGGGTTAACTATGGGATCATGGTGTGAACGTCGTGGGTTAACGTGGGATCATGGTGTGAGGGCATGGGTTAACCATGGGATCATGGCGTGAAGGTCGTGGGTTAACTGGGATCCCGCGTGAGGGTCTGGATTAATCATGGAATCATAGTAATGGGTCGTCGGTTATGAGATCATGTCGTGAGGTAATGGGTTACCCATTCGGATTATAGTAAATTGGGTCGTGGGTTAACTGTGGGATCATGGAATGAGAGTCATAAGGTAAACATGGGATCATGGCTTGAGGGTGAAGGGTTAATCAGGGATATGGCATGAGAGCCATAGGTTAAACATGTGATCAGCATAAAGTCATGGCTTAACCATGGGATCACGGCGTGAGTGTCATGGGTTGACCATGGGATCATGACAAGAAGGTCATCCGGTTATCCATGTGGGATCATGGCATGAGGGTCACGGGTTAACCATGGATCATGGGGTGATGGTCGGGGGTTAACCAAAGGATCGCCGTGTGTGGTTCAAAGGTTTAACCATGGGATCATAGCGAGGATCATTGGTTAACCATTGGATCATGGCATGAGGTCATGGGTTATCTATGGGATCATGGCGTCGAGGTCATGGTTTAACCATGGGATCATGATGGGGGTCATGGATTAACCATGGGATCTCATGGCAAGTGGGTCATGGGTCAACCGGGATCATAGAATGAGGGTCATGGGTTAACTATGGGATCATGGTCTAAACGTCATGGCTTAACGATGGGATCATGGTGTGAGGGCATGGCTTAACCGTGAGATCAAGACGTGAGGTCATGGTTAACCATGGGGATCAAGGTGAGATAGTCTGGGTTAACCATGGGATCATATCGTAAAGGTCATGGGTTAACCATGCGATAATGGCGTGATGTGCCATTCGTAAACCATGGGATCATGGCATGAGGGCAACTTAACCATGGGATCATGGCGTGTGGGTAATGGGTTAATCCTTGGGATTATGGCCTGAGGGTCATGGGTTAACCATGGGATCATAGTGTGAGGCCTGCGGTTAACTATGGGATCATGCCGCGATTCGGTCATGGGTTAACCATGCGCTCATGGCGTGACGGTCATGCGTAAACCATGGGATCAAGGCGTGAGGGCAGAGTTAACCATGGGATCATGGCGTGAGGTCATGGGTTAATTACGGAATCATGGCGTGAGGGTCACAAGTTAACGATGGGATCATGGCGTGAAGGTCATGGGTTAAGCATGCAATGAAGGCGTGGCGGTCATGCGTAAACCAAGGAGTTCATGGCGTGAGGGCATGGGTTAACCATGGGATCATGGCGTGGGTCATGAGGTTAACCATGGGATCATGGCGTGAGTGATAGAAGCATGGATGGCTTGGTATGTGGAAAGAATCTTATTCGGATCCATCTAAGTGCACTATTATTAGTTGGCTATTAGACAACAATTAAGTCCAATTTTTATACTTATATTTTTAATTTTGGTATTATTTTTTAGGATGAATTTTCTAATTGAACCCGTATACTTGATTTGGTCATATCTTGAGCTACGAATCTCCAATTGGTTCATTGTTTAGTGGGTTGGAAAGCTAAGGAAATTATCTACAAATCATATCTCGAGCCTCTTGACCAAATTCGGCTTCTATCATGAGGAAACACGGGCTGGAAGTTTGGTGCGAATATTTAGACGAGTTTGAGCTTCAAAGGAGTGTGTCTTTTGAAACATGCCTAAAGTAACTCCTTCTTTATTAGTTATGTTTCATTTTAAGTATTCTCTTAAGTTTGGTAATAACTCAATTATTGGAGAGTTATGCGTAAATAGTCACCTATTGGTTTATTACACCAATTAGTGGTATAGTTATTAGGGGTTATAGAATAATGGAATCTTATGAGGACTTTGTGTAAGCCAAGAGTTGGCAGCCCCACTCTATTTGTACATGCCCCAAACATGATGAATAAAAAACTTTGAGTTCATTTTGGATTGATTCCAATTGTGAGAGTGTTTTCTCTCTTGGGTTCTTCATTGAGCCAACCCTTGTTCTTATCAAGAATCCAAGATTCTTGTGGTGAACCTCACATTGGCTTATCAAATCCCCCTTGGATTTGATGGCTTACCCCGCATTTCTCATCTTATCCAATTTTGTATTTCATCTTCTTCTATAATTTTGCTTGGTCACTCAGGATAGATCCGAAAATATATATGTTCCTTGTTAGGATCATATCGGTTACGCCCACGGCCTCCTTGGTGGGTGCACCTCCTTCTTTTGCTTGTCCTTCCAATTTGAGGATAGAAATTTGGAAGATGAAGAAAAAGAATATTTGGACTTTCTCCTCTTAATTTGTTGCTCCACCTTAATGGCTTGTTGAACCAAATCTTGAGCTCCACATAATTTTGTAACTCCACTATGTCTTGAATATCTTGATTCAAGCCATGTAAGAACCTTGCCATGGTGGCCTCCTATCTTCTTTAAAATTTGACCTAAGTAAGGCCAACTCCATCTCCTTGGAAATATTCATCAACGCTTTTGGTAAGCCTTTTGTAACTTGTTGTGAATATCCCTTTGATAATGATTTGGGACATACCTCTTCCTCATGACAAATTTCATCTCCTCCCAAGTGTCTATGGGCTCTCTTCCATGTCTTCTCCTTTCTTTTTGTAGTTGGTCCCACCACACAAGGGCATATTCCTTGAACTCGAGGCGGCTACTTTTACCTTCTTGCTTTCATTGTATGAATTACAATCAAAGACTTGTTCTATTTTTAGCTCCCACTCCAAGTAAGCCTCCGGATCATTCTTCCCAATAAAGGGAGGAACATTGATTTTGACCCCTTCTAGTCCTCTATCACGTCTCTCTCCCCTATGTCCTCCTCTTCTATGTCGTCCTCCTCTAGGCCTCCCCTCTTTCACTATCATAGTCACTTGAATCAATCACGGTGTAGGTTAGCAAGTTGTCTCTCATAATTGGCTTGCATTTGCTCCATTTGTCTTTGAAGAGCTTGGACTTGACGGTCCATCCTAGCTTGAAGAGTGGCTGACCTTGGAGATAATGGTGGACTATCCTCATTGTTGGCCATGATTTGAGTAGAAGAGTTTGTGTTTCCTCACTACACTCCCTCACTAGTTCACACAATGGATTTTTTCACTCTTTTGGCTTTTTCCACACAAAAAAATGTATTTTGGACACTCTTGCCTTTTTCCTCTCAAATGTTCTTCTTTAGTTCTTAAGAAGAGTCAAACATAAAAACCACACAAAAATCCAAAAAATTCAAGTAACAAAAATCACAAAACTTATCAAAACAAAGGAAACAAAAGGAAAGGCTAGAAAGGCAAAGCTTTGGAAATAAAACAAGGAAGAAGGGAAATATTTTCCTTTTTTTGTTTCAAGAACACAAATTGCTCAAATAGACTTTTCTCTTCCTTTTTTTTTCAAAATTTCATGCACATTTTTTTCTTATAATTTGTGCAAATCTTTTTTTCAAACTTTGAAGAAGAGAATCACAATTGAAAACTTGTTTTGAGCAAGAACAACAACCACGAAATTTCCTTCACAAATAGAATCAAAGTGTAATTTTTTTATAGTTTTTGGGTTTAAAAGAAGAAAGAAGAAAGGTAGAAGAAGAAGAACAATACTCAGAAAATTCAACCCAAAGCCTAAGCTTTGATACCACTTGATGACAACCAAGCGATGAGGTTGCCTTTGATGATATTTTTTGTTGAATTTTTAACACAAAGTAGTTTAAAACTTTGTAACCAAGATTATCGTGAAGAAATAATGAAAATGGATGATTAAGAAGATGATGATGGCGCCACAAAACAAGAGTTTTGATAAGCCCAAGTGGAGGTTCCGCCACAAGAATCTTGGATTCTTGATGAGAACAATAGTTTGGTTCAACCAAGAGCCTAGGAGAACAAAATTCTCACAAAATGGATTTGATCCAAAATTAACATCAAAGTTACCATTTCATGTGTGTGTCACAAATTACATATAGTTGGGCAGCCAACTTTTGGGCTTCAAAACCAAACCATAACCCCACTTAATTGGCTAATTCTTGACCTTAAACACTCACTTATTCCCACTTAACTCAGCCATCATAGCATGAGTTAATTTGCCTAAAAACCCTCATAATGTAGCCACCAAATCATTCAACTCAGCCATAAGACTATGAAGGTTCGCCCCCCCCCTTCTTGACTCTTCATCCCCTTTTATGTGGTGGTTACACTTGCTTCTCACATTAAAATGTAACCCCCATAATTTATACAATTTATCAAAATATCAACACACTTGTTTAGGAGTTCTTATAGCATGCAAGCTAAAGATTCCTCCCACTAAGACAAATTCGTTTTTCCATCATGGATTACAAGTGGGCTGCCCCAAAACGTCACTTAGTAATTGGGCTCACTCATAAAACCCATTTACACTTATTGAATTAAAACAAACAACTAAAATTGGACTCTTATTCATGTTGCCGCCCCTCTTGTCATGGATCCTTTAGTTGGATAATGTAAGATTAATAATTTGGGCTTCATTCCATCCAATCTTGCATTTGAGCTTGCTTCCATGATGAGAACCATAGTTTGAATTAACACTTGTTGGGCTTTCTTGGTTGTAACATTTGTAATTGGCCCACCAAGTCCTTGATAAGCTTCTTGAACCATACTCCAAATTGAGCTCATATCAAAGGAACTTAAAGAAAAACTCACCCATGCACCAATACTTGTTTTGCCTAATTTTGGTAAATCTTTTTAGATTGAATGTGATGCTTCTAATGTTGGTGTTGGGGCTGTTTTGATGCAAGAGGGGCATCCAATTGCTTATTTTAGTGAGAAATTAAGTGGAGCTTCCCTTAATTATCCCACCTATGATAAGGAATTGTGCCTTAGATAAGAGCTATGCAAACTTGGCAACACTATCTTTTGCCCAAAGAGTTTGTGATTCATAGTGACCATGAGTCTTTGAAATATTTGAAAGGGCAAAGGAAAGTTAAATAAAAGGCATGCAAAGTGGGTTGAATTTCTTGAACAATTTCCATATGTGGTGAAACACAAAGGGGTAAGGCCAAATGTTGTGGCGGATGCACTTTCAAGAAGATATGCTTTACTTTCTACCCTTGAAACATAATTGTTTGGACTTGAATGCATTAAGGATTTGTATGAGCATGATAAGGACTTTTAAAATATCTTTGCTAATTGTGTGCATTCAGCCCAAAATGGATATTTTAGGCACCAAGGGTTTTTATTCAAAGAAAAAGATTATGTGTGCCTAAAAAGTTCCATAAGGGACTTACTTTTGAAGGAGGCGCATGAAGGAGGTTTAATGTGGCATTTTGGGGTTCAAAAGACTTTAGACATGTTGCATGAACATTTTTATTGGCCTCACATGAAGCATGATGTGCAAAAATATTGTGAAAAATGCATTGTGTGTTGAAAATCAAAATCTAAAGTAATGCCTCATGGACTTTACACTCCTTTACCTATTCCTGATTTTCCTTGGATTGACTTGTCTATGGACTTTGTTGTTGGATTGCCTAGATCTAGGAATGGTAAAGATTCAATTTTTGTTGTGGTAGATAGATTTTCAAAGATGGCACACTTTATCCCTTGCAAAAAAATTGATGATGCTTGTCATGTTGCTGATTTGTTCTTTAAAGAAGTGGTGAGACTTCATGGTCTCCCAAGAAGTATTGTAAGTGATAGGGAAACCAAGTTCCTAAGTCACTTTTGGAGGACATTGTGGGGAAAGCTAGGTACAAAGCTTCTCTTCTCCACTACTTGCCATCCTCAAACAGATGGGTAAACTGAAGTTGTGAATAGGACACTTTCTTCCCTTTTAAGGGCCGTGATTATAAAGAATATTATATCTTGGGAGGATTGTCTGCCTCATGTGGAATTTGCTTATAATAGGGTTGTTCATAGTACTACTCAATATTCTCCTTTTGAGGTAGTTTATGTATATAACCCTTTAACTCCTCTTGATTTATTGCCATTGCCTAACTCCTCAATTTTGAAGCATAAAGATGGTGGGGCCAAGGCTGACTTTTTGAGGAAGTTACACGAGCAAGTAAAAGTCCAAATTGAAAAGAGAACCAGAAAGCTATGCAAGACAAGCCAACAAAGGAAGGAGGAAGGTGGTCTTTGAACCGGAGATTGGGTTTGGGTACAATGAGAAAGGAAAGGTTTCCTTACCAAAGGAAATCTAAACTTCAACCAAGAGGAGATGGGCCATTCCAAGTGGTGGCCAAGATCAATGACAATGCATACAAGATAGATCTTCCTAGTGAGTACGGTGGGATTAGTGCAACTTTTAATGTGGCTGATTTATCTCTTTTTGATGTAGGTGATGAAGATTTCAATTCGAGGTCGAATTCACTTAAAGAAGGAGGAGATGATGTAAGCCCAATGGAGACCGATTTGGATCAAGAAGCTATTCAAGGTCTTGGTGGCCCAATGACAAGAGCAAGAGCAAAGAAAGCCCAAGAAGCTCTAACTTCAATTGGTGGTTCTCTTAATGGACATAAGCCCAAATGCACATGCAAGTAATGAAGACAATGAGCCCAAGATAATAACTTTGCTCATCCAAGCCCAAGAAGCATGAAGAGGGCATGCAAGTCCATTTTTCTTTTATTTTCAATAAGTGTAATGGTTGGTGTGTTTAGGCCCAATTAATTAGTGATATTTTTGGGTCAAGTCCACTAATTATCATGATGTACACAAGTTTATTAGAGAGTCTTAGTGGGAGGAATCTTTAGCTTGCATGCTACAAGAACTCCTAAACTAGTGTGTGGTATTTTGAATAAATTGTATTAATTATGGGGTACACTAAATGTGAGAAGCAAGTGTAACCACCACATAATTAGGGGATAAAGAGTCAAGAAGAGGGGGGGCGTAACCTTCATAGTCTTATAAGGCTGAGTTGAATGATTTGGTGGCTACATTATGAGGGATTTTTAGGCAAACTAACTCATGTTATGATGGCTGAGTTAAGTGGGAATAAGTGAGTGTTTAAGGTCATGAATTAGGCCAATTAAGTGGGGGTTATGGTTTGTTTTTGGAAGCCAAAAGTTGGCTGCCCAACTATATGTAATTTGTGACAAACACATGAAATGGTAACTTTGATGTTATTTTTGGATCAAATCCATTTTGTGAGAATTTTGTTCTCCTAGGTTCTTGGTTGAACCAAACTATTGTTCTCATCAAGAATCCAAGATTCTTGTGGTGAACCTCACTTGGCTTATCAAAACTCTTGTTTTGTGGTGCCATCATCATCTTCTTACTCGTCCATTTTCTTTCTTTCTTCACTTTAATCTTGGTTACAAAGTGTTACATGAATTTGTGTTAAAAATTCAACCAAAATGATCATCAAAGGCAACCTCACCATTTGGTTGTCATCAAGTGGTATCAAAGCTTAGGCTTTGGTTGAATTTTCTGAGTTTTGTTCTTCTTCTTCTACCTTTCTTCTTTTCTTCTTTTAAACCCAAAAACCCAAAAAAAAAAAAAAACACTTTGCATCTATTTGTGAAGGGAAATTTCGTGTTGTTGTTCTTGCTCAAAAACAAGTTTTCAAGTGTGATTCTCTTCTTCAAAGTTTGAAAAAAAAATTTGCACAAATTATAAGAAAAAAAATGGGCATGAAATCTTGAAGGAAAAAAAAAAAGGAAGAGAAAAGTCTATTTGAGCAATTTGTGTTCTTGAAACAAAAAAAAGAAAAATACTTCCCTTCTTCCTTGTTCTTATTTCCAAAGCTTTGCCTTTCTAGCCTTTCCTTTAGTTTCCTTTGTTTTGATAAGTTTTGTGATTTTTGTTACTTGAATTTTTTGGATTTTTGTGTGGTTTTTGTGTTTGACTCTTCTAAGAACTAAAGGAGAACATTTGAGAGGAAAAAGGCAAGAGTGTCCAAAATACATTTTTGTGTGGAAAAAGCCAAAAGAGTTAAAAAAAAAAATCATTGTGTGAACTAGTGAGGGAGTGTAGTGAGGAAACACATAAACTCTTCTACTCAAATCATGACCAACAATGTGGATAGTCCACCATTATCTCCAAGGTCAACCACTCTTCAAGCTAGGATGGCCAATCAAGTCCAAGCTCTTCAAAGACAATTGGAGCAAATGCAAGCCAATTATGATAGACAACTTGCTAACCTACACCGTGACTGATATGATCCTAAAAAGGAGCATGTAGATTTTCGGATCTATCCTTGAGTGACAACAAAAATAATAGAAGAAGATGAAATACAAAATTGGATAAGATGAGAAATGGGAGGTAGGCGCCACAAATCCAAGGGGATTTGATAAGCCAATGTGAGGTTCGCCACAAGAATCTTGGATTCTTGATAAGAACAAGGGTTGGCTCAATGAAGAACCCAAGAGAGAAAACACTCTCACAATTGGAATCAATCCAAAATGAACTCAAAGTTACCATTCATCATGTAATAGGTGTGTACATATAGCATAGGGAAATAAAAACCAAAGGTCATCATAAGATGACATAAACTCCTAATAACTAGACATAACTCTCCACTTAGTGGTTATTAAAAGAACATAACTATCCTACTTAAGAAAATAATAAAAGTGGTTCCATAACTTCTAAAGGAGTTACCTAGGCATGCAAGCCAAAGGTTTCAAACCGTTGTAAGTTCCAAAAACGTGTCAGCCACCCTTCATAATGGGCCTTGCTCGTTCATCAAGCTTAGTGTAGCCCAATTAACATATAACTCATTTAAGGTCCAAGAATTCGTAATAAACTTGCATCCCTTTTTCACCATGATAGAAGCCGAATTTGGTCAAGAGGCCTGACATATTATTTGTAGATAATTCCATAAGCTTTCCAACGCACCAAAGAATGCATCAATCGGAGATTCGTAGCTCAAGATCTGACCAAATCAAGCATCACGGGTTCACCACAATGAAAATAAAATTTTCATCAAAAATATTAATTTGGCCTCAAATTGGACATCATCCTTGGTTTGAATCATTCCCTCCCTCTTGAAAAGAATTCGGCCTCAATTTATTGCCTTAAGGAGTCTTCTTTATCCTCCGGGTTCAAACACAACCATTTTGAATCCGTGGGGCACCTTTCTTGGAATTGTTTCTTCAACTTCCTTCAAAATAGAGTCATCACCTCTAGGCAAAGAGTTTGCATTAGTAGTCAAACAAGCATCTTTACATAGAAAGATATATATAGGCTGCCTTGCCAACATTGCTCCCTTCACCTTATTTTCTTTTATAGGAAGACTCTCAATTCTTCTTTCAACCTTTGCCTCAATTTTTTTCTTTTTATTTCCCCCTTCAAAAAATGCAGTCTCCACCTTTTTCTCAACATCTTTTTCATTCTGTTTGTTTTCCTCCATTCCCTTTTCTTCTAACTTTTCTCATGGATTTATTTTTTATAACTTCTCCTTCTTTGCTTTCCTCATTCACCGAACACTCTTCTTTTATTGTTTTCTCAATCATTCTTTTTTTCTCACTCTCTCCTTTCAAGTACATTTGATCTTCATACACTTGTTTTGGTGACAATGATCCAAGAGTAATTTTACGATTATTAAATACAAATCAGTATCTATTGTTGTAGACATCATATTTCGCTTCTCGTTCAGCTCTCCAAGGACGCCCAAGTACCAAGTGCCCTGTTTCTATAGGCACCACATCACATAACACCTCATCCTCATATCTCCCAATTCGGAATGGCACTCGTACTTGTTTGTTCACCATCACGTCACCGAAATCACTAAACTCCGGGATGCTCCAAATGACATACGGTTGTGGATGCTCTAGAAGAGGAAGTCCCAACTTTTTCACCATGGTGGTACTAGCTAGGTTGATGTAACCCTTTCTATCAATGACCAAGCTACATATCTTGTCCTTCACATAGCATCTAGAATAGAAAAGATCCTCCATTTTCTTGGCATCATTTTTCTTCATTAGTGACTCCATGAAGAGCCCACTAAGAAAAATTCAAACTTCCGAAAAAAAGTTGAAAAAACAAAATCATAAGTCACTCTAGGAAGGATGGCTCTAGATACCAAATGGTGTGATCCTAAAACGGAGCATGTATAATTTCGGATCTATCCTTGAGTGACAACAAAAATTTTAGGAGAAGATGAAATACAAAATTGGATAAGATGAGAAATGGGAGGTAGGCGCCACAAATCCAAGGGGATTTGATAAGCCAATGTGAGGTTCGCCACAAGAATCTTGGATTCTTGATAAGAACAAGGGTTGGCTCAATGAAGAACCCAAGAGAGAAAACACTCTCACAATTGGAATCAATCCAAAATGAACTCAAAGTTATCATTCATCATGTAATAGGTGTGTACATATAGCATAGGGAAATAAAAACCAAAGGTCATCATAAGATGACATAAACTCCTAATAACTAGACATAACTCGCCACTAAGTGGTTATTAAAAGAACATAACTATCCTACTTAAGAAAATAATAAAAGTGGTTCCATAACTTCTAAAGGAGTTACCTAGGCATGCAAGCCAAAGGTTGCTCTCCTTTGTAAGTTCCAAAAACGTTCAGCCACCGTTCATAATGGGCCCTTGCTCATTCATCAAGCTTAGTGTAGCCCAATTAACATATAACTCATTTAAGGTCCAAGAATTCGTATTAAGCTTGCAGCCCTTCTTCACCATGATAGAAGCCGAATTTGGTCAAGAGTCCTGAGATATGATTTGTAGATAATTCCCTAAGATTTCCAGCGCACCAAAGAATGCATCAATCGGAGATTCGTAGCCCAAGATATGATCAAATCAAGTATACGGGTTCACCACAATGAAAATAAAATTTTCATCAAAAATATTAATTTGGCCTCAAATTGGACATCATCCTTGGTTTGCATCAGTGACGATTCAAGTGACTATGATAGTGAAAGAGGAAGGCCTAGAGGAGGAGGACATAGGGGAGAGAGACGTGATAGAGGACTTGAAGGGGTCAAAATCAAAGTTCCTCCCTTTATTGGGAAGAATGATCCGGAGGCTTACTTGGAGTGGGAGCTAAAAATAGAACAAGTCTTTGATTGTAATTCATACAATGAAAGCAAGAAGGTGAAAGTAGCCGCCCTTGAGTTCAAGGAATATGCCCTTGTGTTGTGGGACCAATTACAAAAAGAAAGGAGAAGACATGGAGGAGAGCCCACAGACACTTGGGAGGAGATGAAATTTGTCATGAGGAAGAGGTTTGTCCCAAATCATTATCAAAGGGACATTCACAACAAATTACAAAGGCTTACCCAAGGGACCAAAAGCGTTGATGAATATTTCAAGGAGATGGAGTTGGCCTTACTTAGGTCAAATTTTCAAGAAGATAGGGAGGCTACCATGGCAAGATTCCTACATGGCTTGAATCAAGATATTCAAGACATAATGGAGTTGCAACATTATGTGGAGCTTGAAGATTTGGTCCAACAAGCCATTAAAGTGGAGCAACAAATTAAGAGGAGGAAGTCTAAGTATTCTTCTTCTTCATCTTCCAAATTTCCATCCTCAAATTGGAAGGACAAGCAAAAGAAGGCGGGTGCACCCACCAAGGAGGCAGTGAGCAACATACAAGGAAAGAAACCCATGGAGACAAACTCTAGGAGCCGTGATGTAAAATGTTTCAAATGCTTAGGCCATGGACACATAGCATCCCAATGTCCAACAAAGAGAACCATGGTGTCCATGAATGGGGAAGTGGTATCACAATCCGAGGCTTCAAGTGGAGAGGAAAGTGAAGGAGATGTGTTCATGACGGATGGTGATTTACTCATGGTGAGGAGGCTTTTGGGAAGTCAAGTGAAGGATCATGAAGCAAGCCAAAGGGAGAATATCTTTCATTCTAGATGTCTAATTCAAGGAAAGGTATGTTCTCTAATCATTGATGGTGGGAGTTGTGCCAATGTTGTAAGCACTAGATTGGTGTCCAAATTGAATCTTGTTACTAAGGCACATCCAAGGCCATATAGGCTTCAATGGCTAAGTGAGGTTGGGGAAATGGTTGTGAACAAACAAGTAGAGGTTCCATTCTCAATTGGAAAGTATGAAGATTGTGTACTTTGTGATGTGGTGCCTATGGAGGCAAACCATATATTGTTGGGAAGGCCTTGGCAATATGACAAAAAGGCCATCCATGATGGGTTCTCAAATAAGTTTAAACACCTTCATGTATCAAGACCGAAAGGTCATTCTTTCTCCTTTGTCTCCAAAGCAAGTTAGTGAGGATCAAATAAGAATGAGAGAAAAAAGAGAGCAAGAGAGAAAAGAAGGAGAAGGAGAGAAAAAAATTGAGGAAAAGAATGATGAAAAAATAAAGAAAAATTATGAGAAAAAAAGTGAGAAAAATAGAGATGCAAAAGAGGGAAAAGAGAGCTATTTTGCAACAAAGAGTGAGGTAAAAAGTGCATTGGTCTCAAGGCAGCCCCTATACATACTTTATTGTAGGGAATTTTGTTTAAATTCTAATGCCTCTAATGATATCTCTTTGTCTAGTGGTGTTAAAAATCTTTTGCAGGAATTTGGAGATGTTTTTCAAAGGAAGTACCACACGGGCTTCCACCTCTAAGAGGGATTGAGCACCATATTGATCTCATTTCGGGTGCATCATTGCCCAATAGGCCAGCCTATAGGAGTAACCCTCAAGAGACTAAGGAGATTCAAACCCAAGTGGAGGAGTTGATGCAAAAAGGGTGGGTTCAAGAAAGTATGAGCCCATGTGCAGTGCCGGTAATTTTGGTACCAAAAAAGGATAGTAAGTGGAGGATGTGCACAGATTGTAGGGCTGTGAATAACATCACAATTAAATACAGACATCCTATCCCTAGGCTTGATGATTTGCTTGATGAATTGTATGGTGCATGCCTATTTTCTAAAATTGACTTAAAAAGTGGGTATCATCAAATTAGAATTAGGGAAGGGGATGAATGGAAAAATGCCTTTAAAACAAAATATGGATTGTATGAATGGTTAGTAATGCCTTTGGGGTTAACAAATGCACCTAGCACTTTTATGAGACTCATGAACCATGTTCTAAGAGATTTTTTAGGCAAGTTTGTTGTGGTGTATTTTGATGATATCTTAATATATAGTAAAAACTTAGATGATCACCTTGAACATTTAAGGGTTGTTTTACTTGTATTAAGAAGGGAAAAATTGTAAGCAAATTTGGAAATATGCACTTTTTGTGTGGACCATGTGAAATTCCTTGGTTTTGTGATAAATGCAAAAGGGGTCCATGTGGACCAAGAGAAAGTTAAGGCCATTCAAGATTGGCCAACCCCCAAAAATGTGAGTGATGTAAGAAGTTTTCATGGTTTGGATAGTTTCTATAGGAGGATGGTTAAGGATTTTAGTACTTTGGCTGCACCTCTTAATGAAATTGTCAAAAAGAATGTGGGATTTAAGTGGGGGGAAAAACAAGAGCATGCTTTTAAGGAACTTAAAGAAAAACTCACCCATGCACCAATACTTGTTTTGCCTAATTTTGCTAAATCTTTTGAGATTGAATGTGATGCTTCTAATGTTGGTGTTGGGGCTGTTTTGATGCAAGAGGGGCATCCAATTGCTTATTTTAGTGAGAAATTAAGTGGATCTTCCCTTAATTATCCCACCTATGATAAGGAATTGTATGCCTTAGTAAAGCTATGCAAACTTGGCAACACTATCTTTTGCCCAAAGAGTTTGTGATTCATAGTGACCATGAGTCTTTGAAATATTTAAAAGGGCAAGGAAAGTTAAATAAAAGGCATGCAAAGTGGGTTAAATTTCTTGAACAATTTCCATATGTGGTGAAACACAAAAGGGTAAGGCCAATGTTGTGGCGGATGCACTTTCAAGAAGATATGATTTACTTTCTACCCTTGAAACATAATTGTTTGGACTTGAATGCATTAAGGATTTGTATGAGCATGATAAGGACTTTTCAAATATCTTTCCTAATTGTGTGCATTCAGCCCAAAATGGATATTTTAGGCACCAAGGGTTTTTATTCAAATAAAAAGATTATGTGTGCCTAAAAGTTCCATAAGGGACTTACTTTTGAAGGAGGCGCATGAAGGAGGTTTAATGGGGCATTTTGGGGTTCAAAAGACTTTAGACATGGGGCCTATTTTGATAGAAGCAAGCCCAAGAATGAGACCAAATGGAAGGGAGCCCCAATTGATGACCTATCTCATTCAACTAGAAGACCCATGATCATTTTCAAATGGGGCATGCTCTAGTTATGAGTCCACTTAGTTGTTTTATTTTAATTCAATAAGTGTAATGGGTTATGTGTGTGTGTCCAAATTGGCTAAGTGTTGCAAATGGGTCAAGCCCACTTAAGTCCATGTTGTACATGAATTTGGGAGCTTAGTAGGAGGAATCTTTGGTTTGCATGCCAATAGTAACTCCTATGAGTTATTAGTTTGTTTATTGTTTTGTTAATTATGTGGGAGTTACACTTTTTAATATGAGAAGTAAAGTGTGGCAGCCACATAATGATGGTTATGAGAGAATAATAAACTCACCATTAGAGGCTGAGTTAAGGAGGGAATTAGTGAGTCATTTAGTGACATGATTAGGCTAATTATTGTGGGGGTTATGATCTCTTTTGGAAGCCAAAAGTTGGCAGCCTAATACTCTATTTGTACACTCCATTTTCATGTTGAATAATAACTTGGATGTTGAATTTGGATTGATTCCAATTGTGACAGTGTTTTCTCTCTTGGGTTCTTGGTTGAGCCAATTATTGTTCTTATCAAGAATCCAAGATTCTTGTGGCGAACTTCGTAGGCTCATCAAACTCTCTAGTTTGTGGCGCCATACCATCTCTAATCTTCACCATTTTCATATTTTCTTCTTCCTATTTTGGTTCCAAAAATTGGTTTCTCATTAACTTGTTAAGAATTCAACCAAATAGATCTTCAACAAGGCAACCTCACCATTTGGTTGTCATCAAGTGGTATCAAAGCTTAGGCTTCGGTTGAATTTTGAGTTTTGTTCTTCGTCTAACTTTCTCCTTTTCTTCTTTTTGCTATGTTGCGGTTTGAAAATTTCGACTATGTGCAAGAACATAGGAAAGAGGTTGAAGAGTGGATCCGGCAAATGTATGAGAGGCGTGACAAGAGGATGAGAGAGAACGAACAAAAGATGTTGAGAAAAGAGGAAAGAATGAAAAGACAAATGGAAAGTTTTGAAGACCATGTGATGAAGTTGGTGGAAGACTCCAACAAGAAAGAGAATGAGAAGAAAGAGAGAGAGAAAGCAAAACAAGAGAATGAGGCAAAAGCAAAAGAGAGTGAAAAGAAAAGTGATGATCAAAAGGAAAAATAAAAAGAGAGTGAAAAGAAGAATGATGAGCAAGAGAAAAATAGTGAGCAAAAAGAGAGTTCTTTGGCAACAAAAAGTGAGGAGAAGAGGGCTTTGATTTCAAGACCGCCCCAATGCATAATTTATTGCAAGGACTTTTGTTTAATTTCCAATGCTTCTAATGATCTCTCTTTGCATAGCGGTGTTGTAACTCTTTTACAGAAATTTGGATTTTTCATCCCAAAGGAAGTACCCCATGGTTGGGAAACTTTCAAGGATTCCAAAAGTCTCAATAAAGAACCTACTCATGCTTTACCTCCTATTGAAATATATTATGAACTTAAGTTTGATACAACCGATGTAATGGAAGAGTTCATCCCAAGGGAGGTACTCCATGGCTTGGGAACTTGCATGGTTACCCAAAAGTATGGATATCTTAACACAAGATTCGATAACATGCTTGGGATTGAAGTCATAAATTCGAGGACGAATTTTCTTAAAGAAGGAGGGTATGATATGAGCCATGGGGGGGCAAGTCCAATTTCCAACAAGAATGATATGAGCCCAATGAAGACCATGGATCAAGAATCAAATCAAGGACTTGGTGGGCCCATGACAAAAGTTAGACACAAGAAAGCCCAACAAGCTCCTAATTACATGGGGGCTATTTTGATAGAAGCAAGCCCAAGAATGAGACCAAATGGAATGGAGCCCTAATTGATGACCTATCTCATTCAACTAGAAGACCCATGATCATTTTCAAATGGGGCGTGCTCTAGTTATGAGTCCACTTAGTTGTTTTATTTTAATTCAATAAGTGTAATGGGTTATGTGTGTGTGTCCAAATTGGCTAAGTGTTGCAAATGGGTCAAGCCCACTTAAGTCCATGTTGTACACGAATTTGGGAGCTTAGTAGGAGGAATCTTTGGTTTGCATGCCAATAGTAACTCCTATGAGTTATTAGTTTGTTTATTGTTTTGTTAATTATGTGGGAGTTACACTTTTTAATATGAGAAGTAAAGTGTGGCAGCCACATAATGATGGTTATGAGAGAATAATAAACTCACCATTAGAGGCTGAGTTAAGGAGGGAATTAGTGAGTCATTTAGTGACATGATTAGGCTAATTATTGTGGGGGTTATGATCTCTTTTGGAAGCCAAAAAGTTGGCAGCCTAATACTCTATTTGTACACTCCATTTTCATGTTGAATAATAACTTGGATGTTGAATTTGGATTGATTCCAATTGTGACAGTGTTTTCTCTCTTGGGTTCTTGGTTGAGCCAATTATTGTTCTTATCAAGAATCCAAGATTCTTGTGTGAACTTCGTAGGCTCATCAAACTCTCTAGTTTGTGGCGCCATACCATCTCTAATCTTCACCATTTTCATATTTTCTTCTTCCTATTTTGGTTCCAAAAATTGGTTTCTCATTAACTTGTTAAGAATTCAACCAAATAGATCTTCAACAAGGCAACCTCACCATTTGGTTGTCATCAAGTGGTATCAAAGCTTAGGCTTCGGTTGAATTTTGAGTTTTGTTCTTCGTCTAACTTTCTCCTTTTCTTCTTTTTGCTATGTTGCGGTTTGAAAATTTCGACTATGTGCAAGAACATAGGAAAGAGGTTGAAGAGTGGATCCGGCAAATGCATGAGAGGCGTGACAAGAGGATGAGAGAGAACGAACAAAAGATGTTGAGAAAAGAGGAAAGAATGAAAAGACAAATGGAAAGTTTTGAAGACCATGTGATGAAGTTGGTGGAAGACTCCAACAAGAAAGAGAATGAGAAGAAAGAGAGAGAGAAAGCAAAACAAGAGAATGAGGCAAAAGCAAAAGAGAGTGAAAAGAAAAGTGATGATCAAAAGGAAAAAGAAAAAGATAATGAAAAGAAGAATGATGAGAAAGAGAAAAATAGTGAGCAAAAAGAGAGTTCTTTGGCAACAAAAAGTGAGGAGAAGAGGGCTTTGATTTCAAGACCGCCCCAATGCATAATTTATTGCAAGGACTTTTGTTTAATTTCCAATGCTTCTAATGATCTCTCTTTGCATAGCGGTGTTGTAACTCTTTTGCAGAAATTTGGAGATTTCATCCCAAAGGAAGTACCCCATGGTTGGGAAACTTTCAAGGATTCCAAAAGTCTCAATAAAGCACCTACTCATGCTTTACCTCCTATTGAAATATATTATGAACTTAAGTTTGATACAACCGATGTAATGGAAGAGTTCATCCCAAGGGAGGTACTCCATGGCTTGGGAACTTGCATGGTTACCCAAAAGTATGGATATCTTAACACAAGATTCGATAACATGCTTGGGATTGAAGTCATAAATTCGAGGACGAATTTTCTTAAAGAAGGAGGGTATGATATGAGCCATGGGGGGGCAAGTCCAATTTCCAACAAGAATGATATGAGCCCAATGAAGACCATGGATCAAGAATCAAATCAAGGACTTGGTGGGCCCATGACAAAAGTTAGACACAAGAAAGCCCAACAAGCTCTTAATTACATGGGGGCTATTTTGATAGAAGCAAGCCCAAGAATGAGACCAAATGGAATGGAGCCCCAATTGATGACCTATCTCATTCAACTAGAAGACCCATGATCATTTTCAAATGGGGCGTGCTCTAGTTATGAGTCCACTTAGTTGTTTTATTTTAATTCAATAAGTGTAATGGGTTATGTGTGTGTGTCCAAATTGGCTAAGTGTTGCAAATGGGTCAAGCCCACTTAAGTCCATGTTGTACACGAATTTGGGAGCTTAGTAGGAGGAATCTTTGGTTTGCATGCCAATAGTAACTCCTATGAGTTATTAGTTTGTTTATTGTTTTGTTAATTATGTGGGAGTTACACTTTAATATGAGAAGTAAAGTGTGGCAGCCACATAATGATGGTTATGAGAGAATAATAAACTCACCATTAGAGGCTGAGTTAAGGAGGGAATTAGTGAGTCATTTAGTGACATGATTAGGCTAATTATTGTGAGGGTTATGATCTCTTTTGGAAGCCAAAAAGTTGGCAGCCTAATACTCTATTTGTACACTCCATTTTCATGTTGAATAATAACTTGGATGTTGAATTTGGATTGATTCCAATTGTGACAGTGTTTTCTCTCTTGGGTTCTTGGTTGAGCCAATTATTGTTCTTATCAAGAATCCAAGATTCTTGTGGCGAACTTCGTAGGCTCATCAAACTCTCTAGTTTGTGGCGCCATACCATCTCTAATCTTCACCATTTTCATATTTTCTTCTTCCTATTTTGGTTCCAAAAATTGGTTTCTCATTAACTTGTTAAGAATTCAACCAAATAGATCTTCAACAAGGCAACCTCACCATTTGGTTGTCATCAAGTGGTATCAAAGCTTAGGCTTCGGTTGAATTTTGAGTTTTGTTCTTCGTCTAACTTTCTCCTTTTCTTCTTTTTGCTATGTTGCGGTTTGAAAATTTCGACTATGTGCAAGAACATAGGAAAGAGGTTGAAGACTGGATCCGGCAAATGCATGAGAGGCGTGACAAGAGGATGAGAAAGAACGAACAAAAGATGTTGAGAAAAGAGGAAAGAATGAAAAGAAAAATGGAAAGTTTTGAAGACCATGTGATGAAGTTGGTGGAAGACTCCAACAAGAAAGAGAATGAGAAGAAAGAGAGAGAGAAAGCAAAACAAGAGAATGAGGCAAAAGCAAAAGAGAGTGAAAAGAAAAGTGATGATCAAAAGGAAAAAGAAAAAGAGAGTGAAAAGAAGAATGATGAGCAAGAGAAAAATAGTGAGCAAAAAGAGAGTTCTTTGGCAACAAAAAGTGAGGAGAAGAGGGCTTTGATTTCAAGACCTCCCCAATGCATAATTTATTGCAAGGACTTTTGTCTAATTTCCAATGCTTCTAATGATCTCTCTTTGCATAGCGGTGTTGTAACTCTTTTGCAGAAATTTGGAGATTTCATCCCAAAGGAAGTACCCGGGTTGGGAAACTTTCAAGGATTCCAAAAGTCTCAATAAAGCACCTACTCATGCTTTACCTCCTATTGAAATATATTATGAACTTAAGTTTGATACAACCGATGTAATGGAAGAGTTCATCCCAAGGGAGGTACTCCATGGCTTGGGAACTTGCATGGTTACCCAAAAGTATGGATATCTTAACACAAGATTCGATCACATGCTTGGGATTGAAGTCATAAATTCGAGGACGAATTTTCTTAAAGAAGGAGGGTATGATATGAGCCATGGGGGGGCAAGTCCAATTTCCAACAAGAATGATATGAGCCCAATGAAGACCATGGATCAAGAATCAAATCAAGGACTTGGTGGACCCATGACAAAAGTTAGACACAAGAAAGCCCAACAAGCTCCTAATTACATGGGGGCTATTTTGATAGAAGCAAGCCCAAGAATGAGACCAAATGGAATGGAGCCCCAATTGATGACCTATCTCATTCAACTAGAAGACCCATGATCATTTTCAAATGGGGCGTGCTCTAGTTATGAGTCCACTTAGTTGTTTTATTTTAATTCAATAAGTGTAATGGGTTATGTGTGTGTGTCCAAATTGGCTAAGTGTTGCAAATGGGTCAAGCCCACTTAAGTCCATGTTGTACACGAATTTGGGAGCTTAGTAGGAGGAATCTTTGGTTTGCATGCCAATAGTAACTCCTATGAGTTATTAGTTTGTTTATTGTTCTGTTAATTATGTGGGAGTTACACTTTTTAATATGAGAAGTAAAGTGTGGCAGCCACATAATGATGGTTATGAGAGAATAATAAACTCACCATTAGAGGCTGAGTTAAGGAGGGAATTAGTGAGTCATTTAGTGACATGATTAGGCTAATTATTGTGGGGGTTATGATCTCTTTTGGAAGCCAAAAAGTTGGCAGCCTAATACTCTATTTGTACACTCCATTTTCATGTTGAATAATAACTTGGATGTTGAATTTGGATTGATTCCAATTGTGACAGTGTTTTCTCTCTTGGGTTCTTGGTTGAGCCAACTATTGTTCTTATCAAGAATCCAAGATTCTTGTGGCGAACTTCGTAGGCTCATCAAACTCTCTAGTTTGTGGCGCCATACCATCTCTAATCTTCACCATTTTCATATTTTCTTCTTCCTATTTTGGTTCCAAAAATTGGTTTCTCATTAACTTGTTAAGAATTCAACCAAATAGATCTTCAACAAGGCAACCTCACCATTTGGTTGTCATCAAGTGGTATCAAAGCTTAGGCTTCGGTTGAATTTTGAGTTTTGTTCTTCGTCTAACTTTCTCCTTTTCTTCTTTTTGCTATGTTGCGGTTTGAAAATTTCGACTATGTGCAAGAACATAGGAAAGAGGTTGAAGAGTGGATCCGGCAAATGCATGAGAGGCGTGACAAGAGGATGAGAGAGAACGAACAAAAGATGTTGAGAAAAGAGGAAAGAATGAAAAGACAAATGGAAAGTTTTGAAGACCATGTGATGAAGTTGGTGGAAGACTCCAACAAGAAAGAGAATGAGAAGAAAGAGAGAGAGAAAGCAAAACAAGAGAATGAGGCAAAAGCAAAAGAGAGTGAAAAGAAAAGTGATGATCAAAAGGAAAAAGAAAAAGAGAGTGAAAAGAAGAATGATGAGCAAGAGAAAAATAGTGAGCAAAAAGAGAGTTCTTTGGCAACAAAAAGTGAGGAGAAGAGGGCTTTGATTTCAAGACCGCCCCAATGCATAATTTATTGCAAGGACTTTTGTTTAATTTCCAATGCTTCTAATGATCTCTCTTTGCATAGCGGTGTTGTAACTCTTTTGCAGAAATTTGGAGATTTCATCCCAAAGGAAGTACCCCATGGTTGGGAAACTTTCAAGGATTCCAAAAGTCTCAATAAAGCACCTACTCATGCTTTACCTCCTATTGAGATATATTATGAACTTAAGTTTGATACAACCGATGTAATGGAAGAGTTCATCCCAAGGGAGGTACTCCATGGCTTGGGAACTTGCATGGTTACCCAAAAGTATGGATATCTTAACACAAGATTCGATAACATGCTTGGGATTGAAGTCATAAATTCGAGGACGAATTTTCTTAAAGAAGGAGGGTATGATATGAGCCATGGGGGGCAAGTCCGATTTCCAACAAGAATGATATGAGCCCAATGAAGACCATGGATCAAGAATCAAATCAAGGACTTGGTGGGCCCATGACAAAAGTTAGACACAAGAAAGCCCAACAAGCTCTTAATTACATGGGGGCTATTTTGATAGAAGCAAGCCCAAGAATGAGACCAAATGGAATGGAGCCCCAATTGATGACCTATCTCATTCAACTAGAAGACCCATGATCATTTTCAAATGGGGCGTGCTCTAGTTATGAGTCCACTTAGTTGTTTTATTTTAATTCAATAAGTGTAATGGGTTATGTGTGTGTGTCCAAATTGGCTAAGTGTTGCAAATGGGTCAAGCCCACTTAAGTCCATGTTGTACACGAATTTGGGAGCTTAGTAGGAGGAATCTTTGGTTTGCATGCCAATAGTAACTCCTATGAGTTATTAGTTTGTTTATTGTTCTGTTAATTATGTGGGAGTTACACTTTTTAATATGAGAAGTAAAGTGTGGCAGCCACATAATGATGGTTATGAGAGAATAATAAACTCACCATTAGAGGCTGAGTTAAGGAGGGAATTAGTGAGTCATTTAGTGACATGATTAGGCTAATTATTGTGGGGGTTATGATCTCTTTTGGAAGCCAAAAAGTTGGCAGCCTAATACTCTATTTGTACACTCCATTTTCATGTTGAATAATAACTTGGATGTTGAATTTGGATTGATTCCAATTGTGACAGTGTTTTCTCTCTTGGGTTCTTGGTTGAGCCAACTATTGTTCTTATCAAGAATCCAAGATTCTTGTGGCGAACTTCGTAGGCTCATCAAACTCTCTAGTTTGTGGCGCCATACCATCTCTAATCTTCACCATTTTCATATTTTCTTCTTCCTATTTTGGTTCCAAAAATTGGTTTCTCATTAACTTGTTAAGAATTCAACCAAATAGATCTTCAACAAGGCAACCTCACCATTTGGTTGTCATCAAGTGGTATCAAAGCTTAGGCTTGGTTGAATTTTGAGTTTTGTTCTTCGTCTAACTTTCTCCTTTTCTTCCTTTTGCTATGTTGCGGTTTGAAAATTTCGACTATGTGCAAGAACATAGGAAAGAGGTTGAAGAGTGGATCCGGCAAATGCATGAGAGGCGTGACAAGAGGATGAGAGAGAACGAACAAAAGATGTTGAGAAAAGAGGAAAGAATGAAAAGACAAATGGAAAGTTTTGAAGACCATGTGATGAAGTTGGTGGAAGACTCCAACAAGAAAGAGAATGAGAAGAAAGAGAGAGAGAAAGCAAAACAAGAGAATGAGGCAAAAGCAAAAGAGAGTGAAAAGAAAAGTGATGATCAAAAGGAAAAAGAAAAAGAGAGTGAAAAGAAGAATGATGAGCAAGCGAAAAATAGTGAGCAAAAGAGAGGTTCTTTGGCAACAAAAAGTGAGGAGAAGAGGGCTTTGATTTCAAGACCGCCCCAATGCATAATTTATTGCAAGGACTTTTGTTTAATTTCCAATGCTTCTAATGATCTCTCTTTGCATAGCGGTGTTGTAACTCTTTTGCAGAAATTTGGAGATTTCATCCCAAAGGAAGTACCCCATGGTTGGGAAACTTTCAAGGATTCCAAAAGTCTCAATAAAGCACCTACTCATGCTTTACCTCCTATTGAGATATATTATGAACTTAAGTTTGATACAACCGATGTAATGGAAGAGTTCATCCCAAGGGAGGTACTCCATGGCTTGGGAACTTGCATGGTTACCCAAAAGTATGGATATCTTAACACAAGATTCGATAACATGCTTGGGATTGAAGTCATAACTTCGAGGTGGAATTTACTTAAAGATGGTGGGTATGATATGAGCCATGGGGGGCAAGTCCGATTTCCAACAAGAATGATATGAGCCCAATGAAGACCATGGATCAAGAATCAAATCAAGGACTTGGTGGGCCCATGACAAAAGTTAGACACAAGAAAGCCCAACAAGCTCTTAATTACATGGGGGCTATTTTGATAGAAGCAAGCCCAAGAATGAGACCAAATGGAATGGAGCCCCAATTGATGACCTATCTCATTCAACTAGAAGACCCATGATCATTTTCAAATGGGGCGTGCTCTAGTTATGAGTCCACTTAGTTGTTTTATTTTAATTCAATAAGTGTAATGGGTTATGTGTGTGTGTCCAAATTGGCTAAGTGTTGCAAATGGGTCAAGCCCACTTAAGTCCATGTTGTACACGAATTTGGGAGCTTAGTAGGAGGAATCTTTGGTTTGCATGCCAATAGTAACTCCTATGAGTTATTAGTTTGTTTATTGTTCTGTTAATTATGTGGGAGTTACACTTTTTAATATGAGAAGTAAAGTGTGGCAGCCACATAATGATGGTTATGAGAGAATAATAAACTCACCATTAGAGGCTGAGTTAAGGAGGGAATTAGTGAGTCATTTAGTGACATGATTAGGCTAATTATTGTGGGGGTTATGATCTCTTTTGGAAGCCAAAAAGTTGGCAGCCTAATACTCTATTTGTACACTCCATTTTCATGTTGAATAATAACTTGGATGTTGAATTTGGATTGATTCCAATTGTGACAGTGTTTTCTCTCTTGGGTTCTTGGTTGAGCCAACTATTGTTCTTATCAAGAATCCAAGATTCTTGTGGCGAACTTCGTAGGCTCATCAAACTCTCTAGTTTGTGGCGCCATACCATCTCTAATCTTCACCATTTTCATATTTTCTTCTTCCTATTTTGGTTCCAAAAATTGGTTTCTCATTAACTTGTTAAGAATTCAACCAAATAGATCTTCAACAAGGCAACCTCACCATTTGGTTGTCATCAAGTGGTATCAAAGCTTAGGCTTCGGTTGAATTTTGAGTTTTGTTCTTCGTCTAACTTTCTCCTTTTCTTCCTTTTGCTATGTTGCGGTTTGAAAATTTCGACTATGTGCAAGAACATAGGAAAGAGGTTGAAGAGTGGATCCGGCAAATGCATGAGAGGCGTGACAAGAGGATGAGAGAGAACGAACAAAAGATGTTGAGAAAAGAGGAAAGAATGAAAAGACAAATGGAAAGTTTTGAAGACCATGTGATGAAGTTGGTGGAAGACTCCAACAAGAAAGAGAATGAGAAGAAAGAGAGAGAGAAAGCAAAACAAGAGAATGAGGCAAAAGCAAAAGAGAGTGAAAAGAAAAGTGATGATCAAAAGGAAAAAGAAAAAGAGAGTGAAAAGAAGAATGATGAGCAAGCGAAAAATAGTGAGCAAAAAGAGAGTTCTTTGGCAACAAAAAGTGAGGAGAAGAGGGCTTTGATTTCAAGACCGCCCCAATGCATAATTTATTGCAAGGACTTTTGTTTAATTTCCAATGCTTCTAATGATCTCTCTTTGCATAGCGGTGTTGTAACTCTTTTGCAGAAATTTGGAGATTTCATCCCAAAGGAAGTACCCCATGGTTGGGAAACTTTCAAGGATTCCAAAAGTCTCAATAAAGCACCTACTCATGCTTTACCTCCTATTGAGATATATTATGAACTTAAGTTTGATACAACCGATGTAATGGAAGAGTTCATCCCAAGGGAGGTACTCCATGGCTTGGGAACTTGCATGGTTACCCAAAAGTATGGATATCTTAACACAAGATTCGATAACATGCTTGGGATTGAAGTCATAAATTCGAGGACGAATTTTCTTAAAGAAGGAGGGTATGATATGAGCCATGGGGGGGCAAGTCCGATTTCCAACAAGAATGATATGAGCCCAATGAAGACCATGGATCAAGAATCAAATCAAGGACTTGGTGGGCCCATGACAAAAGTTAGACACAAGAAAGCCCAACAAGCTCTTAATTACATGGGGGCTATTTTGATAGAAGCAAGCCCAAGAATGAGACCAAATGGAATGGAGCCCCAATTGATGACCTATCTCATTCAACTAGAAGACCCATGATCATTTTCAAATGGGGCGTGCTCTAGTTATGAGTCCACTTAGTTGTTTTATTTTAATTCAATAAGTGTAATGGGTTATGTGTGTGTGTCCAAATTGGCTAAGTGTTGCAAATGGGTCAAGCCCACTTAAGTCCATGTTGTACACGAATTTGGGAGCTTAGTAGGAGGAATCTTTGGTTTGCATGCCAATAGTAACTCCTATGAGTTATTAGTTTGTTTATTGTTCTGTTAATTATGTGGGAGTTACACTTTTTAATATGAGAAGTAAAGTGTGGCAGCCACATAATGATGGTTATGAGAGAATAATAAACTCACCATTAGAGGCTGAGTTAAGGAGGGAATTAGTGAGTCATTTAGTGACATGATTAGGCTAATTATTGTGGGGGTTATGATCTCTTTTGGAAGCCAAAAAGTTGGCAGCCTAATACTCTATTTGTACACTCCATTTTCATGTTGAATAATAACTTGGATGTTGAATTTGGATTGATTCCAATTGTGACAGTGTTTTCTCTCTTGGGTTCTTGGTTGAGCCAACTATTGTTCTTATCAAGAATCCAAGATTCTTGTGGCGAACTTCGTAGGCTCATCAAACTCTCTAGTTTGTGGCGCCATACCATCTCTAATCTTCACCATTTTCATATTTTCTTCTTCCTATTTTGGTTCCAAAAATTGGTTTCTCATTAACTTGTTAAGAATTCAACCAAATAGATCTTCAACAAGGCAACCTCACCATTTGGTTGTCATCAAGTGGTATCAAAGCTTAGGCTTCGGTTGAATTTTGAGTTTTGTTCTTCGTCTAACTTTCTCCTTTTCTTCCTTTTGCTATGTTGCGGTTTGAAAATTTCGACTATGTGCAAGAACATAGGAAAGAGGTTGAAGAGTGGATCCGGCAAATGCATGAGAGGCGTGACAAGAGGATGAGAGAGAACGAACAAAAGATGTTGAGAAAAGAGGAAAGAATGAAAAGACAAATGGAAAGTTTTGAAGACCATGTGATGAAGTTGGTGGAAGACTCCAACAAGAAAGAGAATGAGAAGAAAGAGAGAGAGAAAGCAAAACAAGAGAATGAGGCAAAAGCAAAAGAGAGTGAAAAGAAAAGTGATGATCAAAAGGAAAAAGAAAAAGAGAGTGAAAAGAAGAATGATGAGCAAGCGAAAAATAGTGAGCAAAAAGAGAGTTCTTTGGCAACAAAAAGTGAGGAGAAGAGGGCTTTGATTTCAAGACCGCCCCAATGCATAATTTATTGCAAGGACTTTTGTTTAATTTCCAATGCTTCTAATGATCTCTCTTTGCATAGCGGTGTTGTAACTCTTTTGCAGAAATTTGGAGATTTCATCCCAAAGGAAGTACCCCATGGTTGGGAAACTTTCAAGGATTCCAAAAGTCTCAATAAAGCACCTACTCATGCTTTACCTCCTATTGAGATATATTATGAACTTAAGTTTGATACAACCGATGTAATGGAAGAGTTCATCCCAAGGAGGTACTCCATGGCTTGGGAACTTGCATGGTTACCCAAAAGAATGGATATCTTAACACAAAATTCGATAACATGCTAGGGAATGAATTCATAAATTAGAGTAGTAATTTTCTAAAAGTAGGAGGGTATTATATGAGCCATGGGGGGCAAGTCCGATTTCCAACAAGAATGATATGAGCCCAATGAAGACCATGGATCAAGAATCAAATCAAGGACTTGGTGGGCCCATGACAAAAGTTAGACACAAGAAAGCCCAACAAGCTCTTAATTACATGGGGGCTATTTTGATAGAAGCAAGCCCAAGAATGAGACCAAATGGAATGGAGCCCCAATTGATGACCTATCTCATTCAACTAGAAGACCCATGATCATTTTCAAATGGGGCGTGCTCTAGTTATGAGTCCACTTAGTTGTTTTATTTTAATTCAATAAGTGTAATGGGTTATGTGTGTGTGTCCAAATTGGCTAAGTGTTGCAAATGGGTCAAGCCCACTTAAGTCCATGTTGTACACAAATTTGGGAGCTTAGTAGGAGGAATCTTTGGTTTGCATGCCAATAGTAACTCCTATGAGTTATTAGTTTGTTTATTGTTTTGTTAATTATGTGGGAGTTACACTTTTTAATATGAGAAGTAAAGTGTGGCAGCCACATAATGATATGAGCCATGGGGGGGCAAGTCCAATTTCCAACAAGAATGATATGAGCCCAATGAAGACCATGGATCAAGAATCAAATCAAGGACTTGGTGGGCCCATGACAAAAGTTAGACACAAGAAAGCCCAACAAGCTCTTAATTACATGGGGGCTATTTCGATAGAAGCAAGCCCAAGAATGAGACCAAATGGAATGGAGCCCCAATTGATGACCTATCTCATTCAACTAGAAGACCCATGATCATTTTCAAATGGGGCATGCTCTAGTTATGAGTCCACTTAGTTGTTTTATTTTAATTCAATAAGTGTAATGGGTTATGTGTGTGTGTCCAATTTGGCTAAGTGTTGCAAATGGGTCAAGCCCACTTAAGTCCATGTTGTACACGAATTTGGGAGCTTAGTAGGGGAACCTTTGGTTTGCATGCCAATAGTAACTCCTATAAGTTATTAGTTTGTTTATTGTTTTGTTAATTATGTGGGAGTGACACTTTTTAATATGAGAAGTAAAGTGTGGCAGCCACATAATGATGGTTATGAGAGAATAATAAACTCACCATTAGAGGCTGAGTTAAGGAGAGAAATAGTGAGTCATTTAGTGACATGATTAGGCTAATTATTGTGGGGGTTATGATCTCTTTTGGAAGCCAAAAAGTTGGCAGCCTAATACTCTATTTGTACACTCCATTTTCATGTTGAATAGTAACTTGGATGTTGAATTTGGATTAAATCCATTTGTGAGGGAATTGTCTCTCTTTGGTTCTTGGTTGAGCCATCTTGTTCTTATCAAGAATCCACGATTCTTGTGGCGAACCTCACTTGGCTTATCAAACTCTCTAGTTTGTGGCGCCATCACCATCTCTAATCTTCACCATTTTCATATTTTCATCCTTTTCTGATACAACTCAATTCTGACTTGGATTTGTAATTGGTAAAATTCAACCAAAAAGATCATCAAAGGCAGCCTCACCATTTGGTTGTCATCAAGTGGTATCAAAGCTTAGGCTTTGGTTGAATTTTGAGTTTTGTTCTTCTTCTACCTTTCTCCTTTTTTTCTTTTTGCTATGTTGCGATTTGAAAATTTCGAATATGTGCAAGAACATAGGAAAGAGGTTGAAGAGTGGATCCGGCAAATGCATGAGAGGCGTGACAAGAGGATGAGAGAGAACGAACAAAAGAGGTTGAGAAAAGAGGAAAGAATGAAAAGACAAATGGAAAGTTTTGAAGACCATGTGAAGAAGTTGGTGGAAGACTCCAACAAGAAAGAGAATGAGAAGAAAGAGAGAGAGAAAGCAAAACAAGAGAATGAGGCAAAAGCAAAAGAGAGTGAAAAGAAAAGTGATGATCAAAAGGAAAAAGAAAAAGAGAGTGAAAAGAAGAGTGATAATCAAGAGGAAAAAGAAAAAGAGAGTGAAAAGAATAATGATGAGCAAGAGAAAAATAGTGAGAAAAATAGTGAGCAAAAAGAGAGTTCTTTGGCAACAAAAAGTGAGGAGAAGAGGGCTTTGATTTCAAGACAGCCTCAATGCATAATTTATTGCAAGGACTTTTGTTTAATTTCCAATGCTTCTAATGATCTCTCTTTGCCTAGTGGTGTTGTAACTCTTTTGCAGAAATTTGGAGATTTCATCCCAAAGGAAGTACCCCATGGTTGGGAAATTTTCAAGGATTCCAAAAGTCTCAATAAAGCCTACTCATGCTTTACCTCCTATTGAAATATATTATGAATTTAAGTTTGATACAACCGATGTAATGGAAGAGTTCATCCCAAGGGAGGTACTCCATGGCTTGGGAACTTGCATGGTTACCCAAAAGTATGGATATCTTAACACAAGATTCGGTAACATGCGTGGGATTGAAGTCATAAATTCGAGGACGAATTTTCTTAAAGAAGGAGGGTATGATATGAGCCATGGGGGGCAAGTCCAATTTCCAACAAGAATGATATGAGCCCAATGAAGACCATGGATCAAGAATCAAATCAAGGACTTGGTGGGCCCATGACAAAAGTTAGACACAAGAAAGCCCAACAAGCTCTTAATTACATGGGGGCTATTTCGATAGAAGCCAGCCCAAGAATGAGACCAAATGGAATGGAGCCCTAATTGATGACCTATCTCATTCAACTAGAAGACCCATGATCATTTTCAAATGGGGCATGCTCTAGTTATGAGTCCACTTAGTTGTTTTATTTTAATTCAATAAGTGTAATGGGTTATGTGTGTGTGTCCAAATTGGCTAAGTGTTGCAAATGGGTCAAGCCCACTTAAGTCCATGTTGTACACGAATTTGGGAGCTTAGTAGGGGAACCTTTGGTTTGCATGCCAATAGTAACTCCTATAAGTTATTAGTTTGTTTATTGTTTTGTTAATTATGTGGGAGTGACACTTTTTAATATGAGAAGTAAAGTGTGGCAGCCACATAATGATGGTTATGAGAGAATAATAAACTCACCATTAGAGGCTGAGTTAAGGAGAGAAATAGTGAGTCATTTAGTGACATGATTAGGCTAATTATTGTGGGGGTTATGATCTCTTTTGGAAGCCAAAAAGTTGGCAGCCTAATACTCTATTTGTACACTCCATTTTCATGTTGAATAGTAACTTGGATGTTGAATTTGGATTAAATCCATTTGTGAGGGAATTGTCTCTCTTTGGTTCTTGGTTGAGCCATCTTGTTCTTATCAAGAATCCACGATTCTTGTGGCGAACCTCACTTGGCTTATCAAACTCTCTAGTTTGTGGCGCCATCACCATCTCTAATCTGCACCATTTTCATATTTTCTTCCTTTTAGGATACAACTCAATTCTGACTTGGATTTGTAATTGGTAAAATTCAACCAAAAAGATCATCAAAGGCAACCTCACCATTTGGTTGTCATCACATAATGATGGTTATGAGAGAATAATAAACTCACCATTAGAGGCTGAGTTAAGGAGGGAATTAGTGAGTCATTTAGTGACATGATTAGGCTAATTATTGTGGGGGTTATGATCTCTTTTGGAAGCCAAAAAGTTGGCAGCCTAATACTCTATTTGTACACTCCATTTTCATGTTGAATAATAACTTGGATGTTGAATTTGGATTGATTCCAATTGTGACAGTGTTTTCTCTCTTGGGTTCTTGGTTGAGCCAACTATTGTTCTTATCAAGAATCCAAGATTCTTGTGGCGAACTTCGTAGGCTCATCAAACTCTCTAGTTTGTGGCGCCATACCATCTCTAATCTTCACCATTTTCATATTTTCTTCTTCCTATTTTGGTTCCAAAAATTGGTTTCTCATTAACTTGTTAAGAATTCAACCAAATAGATCTTTAAAAAGGCAACCTCACCATTTGGTTGTCATCAAGTGGTATCAAAGCTTAGGCTTCGGTTGAATTTTGAGTTTTGTTCTTCGTCTAACTTTCTCCTTTTCTTCTTTTTGCTATGTTGCGGTTTGAAAATTTCGACTATGTGCAAGAACATAGGAAAGAGGTTGAAGAGTGGATCCGGCAAATGCATGAGAGGCGTGACAAGAGGATGAGAGAGAACGAACAAAAGAGGTTGAGAAAAGAGGAAAGAATGAAAAGACAAATGGAAAGTTTTGAAGACCATGTGATGAAGTTGGTGGAAGACTCCAACAAGAAAGAGAATGAGAAGAAAGAGAGAGAGAAAGCAAAACAAGAGAATGAGGCAAAAGCAAAAGAGAGTGAAAAGAAAAGTGATGATCAAAAGGAAAAAGAAAACGAGAGTGAAAAGAAGAATGATGAGCAAGAGAAAAATAGTGAGAAAAATTGTGAGCAAAAAGAGAGTTCTTTGGCAACAAAAAGTGAGGAGAAGAGGGCTTTGATTTCAAGACCGCCCCAATGCATAATTTATTGCAAGGACTTTTGTTTAATTTCCAATGCTTCTAATGATCTCTCTTTGCATAGCGGTGTTGTAACTCTTTTGCAGAAATTTGGAGATTTCATCCCAAAGGAAGTACCCCATGGTTGGGAAACTTTCAAGGATTCCAAAAGTCTCAATAAAGCACCTACTCATGCTTTACCTCCTATTGAAATATATTATGAACTTAAGTTTGATACAACCGATGTAATGGAAGAGTTCATCCCAAGGGAGGTACTCCATGGCTTGGGAACTTGCATGGTTACCCAAAAGTATGGATATCTTAACACAAGATTCGATAACATGCTTGGGATTGAAGTCATAAATTCGAGGGACGAATTTTCTTAAAGAATGAGGGTATGATATGAGCCATGGGGGCAAGTCCAATTTCCAACAAGAATGATATGAGCCCAATGAAGACCATGGATCAAGAATCAAATCAAGGACTTGGTGGGCCCATGACAAAAGTTAGACACAAGAAAGCCCAACAAGCTCTTAATTACATGGGGGCTATTTTGATAGAAGCAAGCCCAAGAATGAGACCAAATGGAATGGAGCCCCAATTGATGACCTATCTCATTCAACTAGAAGACCCATGATCATTTTCAAATGGGGCGTGCTCTAGTTATGAGTCCACTTAGTTGTTTTATTTTAATTCAATAAGTGTAATGGGTTATGTGTGTGTGTCCAAATTGGCTAAGTGTTGCAAATGGGTCAAGCCCACTTAAGTCCATGTTGTACACGAATTTGGGAGCTTAGTAGGAGGAATCTTTGGTTTGCATGCCAATAGTAACTCCTATGAGTTATTAGTTTGTTTATTGTTTTGTTAATTATGTGGGAGTTACACTTTTAAATATGAGAAGTAAAGTGTGGCAGCCACATAATGATGGTTATGAGAGAATAATAAACTCACCATTAGAGGCTGAGTTAAGGAGGGAATTAGTGAGTCATTTAGTGACATGATTAGGCTAATTATTGTGGGGGTTATGATCTCTTTTGGAAGCCAAAAAGTTGGCAGCCTAATACTCTATTTGTACACTCCATTTTCATGTTGAATAATAACTTGGATGTTGAATTTGGATTGATTCCAATTGTGACAGTGTTTTCTCTCTTGGGTTCTTGGTTGAGCCAACTATTGTTCTTATCAAGAATCCAAGATTCTTGTGGCGAACTTCGTAGGCTCATCAAACTCTCTAGTTTGTGGCGCCATACCATCTCTAATCTTCACCATTTTCATATTTTCTTCTTCCTATTTTGGTTCCAAAAATTGGTTTCTCATTAACTTGTTAAGAATTCAACCAAATAGATCTTCAACAAGGCAACCTCACCATTTGGTTGTCATTATCTAGGAATGGTAAATATTCAACTTTTGTTGTGGTGGATAGATTTTCAAAGATGGCACACTTTATCCCTTGCAAAAAAATCGATGATGCTTGTCATGTTGCTGATTTGTTCTTTAAAGAAGTGGTGAGACTTCATGGTCTCCCAAGGAGTATTGTAAGTGATAGGGACACCAAGTTCCTAAGTCACTTTTGGAGGACATTGTGGGGAAATCTAGGTACAAAGCTTCTCTTCTCCACTACTTGCCATCCTCAAACAGATGGGCAAACTGAAGTTGTGAATAGGACACTTTCTTCCCTTTTAAGGGCCGTGATTAAAAAGAATATTAAATCTTGGGAGGATTGTTTGCCTCATGTGGAATTTGCTTATAATAGGGTTGTTCATAGTACTACGCAATATTCTCCTTTTGAGGTAGTTTATGGATTTAACCCTTTAACTCCTCTTGATTTATTGCCATTGCCTAACTCCTCAATTTTGAAGCATAAAGATGGTGGGGCCAAGGCTAACTTTGTGAGGAAGTTACATGAGCAAGTAAAAGTCCAAATTGAAAAGAGGACCGAAAGCTATGCAAGACAAGCCAACAAAGGAAGGAGGAAGGTGGTCTTTGAACCCGGAGATTGGGTTTGGGTCCACATGAGAAAGGAAAGGTTTCCTTACCAAAGGAAATCTAAACTTCAACCAAGAGGAGATGGGCCATTCCATGTGGTGGCCAAGATCAATGACAATGCATACAAGATAGATCTTCCTAGTGAGTATGGTGGGATTAGTGCAACTTTTAATGTGGCTGATTTATCTCTTTTAGATGTAGGTGATGAAGATTTCAATTCGAGGTCGAATTCACTTAAAGAAGGAGTTGATGATGTAAGCCCAATGGAGACCGATTTGGATCAAGAAGCTATTCAAGGTCTTGGTGGCCCAATGACAAGAGCAAGGGCAAAGAAAGCCCAAGAAGCTCTAACTCAATTGGTGGTGCTCTTAATGGACATAAGCCCAAATGCACATGCAAGTAATGAAGACAATGAGCCCAAGATAATAACTTTGCTCATCCAAGCCCAAGAAGCATGAAGAGGGCATGCAAGTCCATTTTTATTTTAATTCAATAAGTGTAAATGGGTTTTATGAGTGAGCCCAATTACTAAGTGATGTTTTGGGGCAGCCCACGAATTTGTGTTAAAAATTCAACCAAAAAGATCATCAAAGGCAACCTCACCATTTGGGTTGTCATCAGAATAAGTGAGTGTTTAAGGTCATGAATTAGGCCAATTAAGTGGGGGTTATGGTTTGGTTTTGGAAGCCAAAAGTTGGCTGCCCAACTATATGTAATTTGTGACAAACACATGAAATGGTAACTTTGATGTTATTTTTGGATCAAATCCATTTTGTGAGAATTTTGTTCTCCTAGGTTCTTGGTTGAACCAAATTGTTCTCATCAAGAATCCAAGATTCTTGTGGCGAACCTCACTTGGCTTATCAAAACTCTTGTTTTGTGGCGCCATCATCATCTTCTTACTCATCCATTTTCTTTCTTTCTTCACTTTAATCTTGGTTACAAAGTGTTACACGAATTTGTGTTAAAAATTCAACCAAAAAGATCATCAAAGGCAACCTCACCATTTGGTTGTCATCACACCATGATACCATTGTTAACCCATGACCCTCACGGCATGATCCAATGGTAATCCATGACCCACACACCATGATCCCTTGATTAATCCATGTCCCACTTAATTGATGCCCTGGTTAACACATGACCCTCTCGCCATGATCACAAAGTTATCCCATGACCCTCACGCCATTGTACAATGGTTAACCCATTACCCTCACACCATGATCCAATGATTAACCCATGACTCTCATGCCACGATCCCATGGTTAACCCGTGACGCTCATGCCTCGATCCCATGGTTAACCCATTTACCTCACGCCATTATCCCATGGCTAACCTATGAACCTCACGCCATGATCCAATGGTAAACGACTGACACTCACTCTATGATCCCATGGTTAACCCATGGCCCTCGTTCCATGATTCCATGGTTAACCCATTACCCTTCATGCCATGATACCATGTTTAACTCATGACCCTCACGCCATGATCCCATGGTTAACCAATGACCCTCAAGTCATGATCCCATGGTTACCCTATGACTCTCATTCCATGATCTCATGGTTAACCCATGACCTTCATGCCATGATCCCATGATAAACCCAAGACCCTAACGCCATGATGCCATGGTTAACCAATGACCCTCACTCCATGATCCCATGGTTAACCCATGACCCTCACGCCATGATCCCATGGTTACCCTATGGGTCTCATTCAATGATCCCATGGTTAATCCATCACCCACTTACCATCCCATTGATATGAGCCCAATTTGGAGTATGGTTCAAGAAGCTAGCCAAGGACTTGGTGGGCCAATGACAAATGTTACAACCAAGAAAGCCCAACAAGTGTTAATTCAAACTATGGTTCTCATCATGGAAGCAAGCCCAAATGCAAGATTGGATGGAATGAAGCCCAAATTATTAACTTACATTATCCAACTAAAGGATCCATGACAAGAGGGGCGTGCAACATGAAGAAGAGTCCAATTTTAGTTGTTTATTTTAATTCAATAAGTGTAAATGGGTTTTATGAGTGAGCCCAATTACTAAGTGATGTTTTTGGGGCAGCCCACTTGTAATCCAGGATGGAAAACGAATTTGTATGTGTCTTAGTGGGAGGAATCTTTAGCTTGCATGCTATAAGAACTCCTAAACTAGTGTGTTGATATTTTGATAAATTGTATTAATTATGGGGGGTTACACTTTTAATGTGAGAAGCAAGTGTAACCACCACATAAATAGGGGGATAAAGAGTCAAGAAGAGGGGGGGACGGCATAACCTTCATAGTCTTATGGCTGAGTTGAATGATTTGGTGGCTACATTAAGAGGGATTTTTAGGCAAATTAACTCATGTTATGATGGCTGAGTTAAATGGGAATAAGTGAGTGTTTAAGGTCATGAATTAGGCCAATTAAGTGGGAGTTATGGTTTGGTTTTGGAAGCCAAAAGTTGGCTGCCCAACTATATGTAATTTGTGACAAACACATGAAATGGTAACTTTTATGTTATTTTTGGATCAAATCCATTTTGTGAGAATTTTGTTCTCCTAGGTTCTTGGTTGAACCAAACTATTGTTCTCATCAAGAATCCAAGATTTTTGTGGCGAACCTCACTTAGCTTATCAAAACTCTTGTTTTGTGGAGCCATCATCATCTTCTTACTCATCCATTTTCTTTCTTTCTTCACTTTAATCTTGGTTACAAAGTGTTACACGAATTTGTGTTAAAAATTCAACCAAAAATATCATCAAAGGCAACCTCACCATTTGGTTGTCATCAAGTGGTATCAAAGCTTAGGCTTTGGTTGAATTTTCTGAGTTTTGTTCTTCTTCTTCTACCTTTCTTCTTTTCTTCTTTTAAACCCCAAAAAAAAAATACACTTTGAATCTATTTGTGAAGGGAAATTCCGTGGTTGTTGTTCTTGCTCAAAAACAAGTTTTCAAGTGTGGTTTTCTTCTTCAAAGTTTGAAAAAAAAAAAGATTTGCACAAATTATAAAAAAAATTTGTGCATGAAATCTTGAAAAAAAAAAGGAAGAGAAAAGTCTATTTGAGCAATTTGTGTTCTTGAAACAAAAAAAAGGAAAAAAATATTTCCCTTCTTCCTTGTTTTTATTTCCAAAGCTTTGCCTTTCTAGCCTTTCCTTTTGTTTCCTTTGGTTTGATAAGTTTTGTGATTTTTGTTTCTTGAATTTTTTGGATTTTTGTGTGGTTTTGTGTTTGACTCTTCTAAGAACTAAAGGAGAACATTTGAGAGGAAAAAGGCAAGAGTGTCCAAATTACATTTTTGTGTGGAAAAAGCCAAAAGAGTGGGGAAAAAAATCCATTGTGTGAACTAGTGAGGTAGTGTAGTGAGGAAACACAAACTCTTCTACTCAAATCATAGTCCACCATTATGTCCAAGGTCAGCCACTCTTCAAGCTAGGATGGACCATCAAGTCCATGCTCTTCAAAGACAAATGGAGCAAATTCAAGCCAATTATGAGAGACAACTTGCTAACCTACACCGTGGCGATTCAAGTGACTATGATAGTGAAAGAGGAAGGCCTAGAAGAGGACGACATAGAGGAGGAGGACATAGGGGAGAGAGACGTGATAGAGGACTTGAAGGGGTCAAAATCAAAGTTCCTTCCTTTATTGGAAAGAATGATCCGGAGGCTTACTTGGAGTGGGAGCTAAAAATAGAACAAGTGTTTGATTGTAATTCATACAATGAAAGCAAGAAGGTGAAAGTAGCCGCCCTTGAGTTCAAGGAATATGCCCTTGTGTGGTGGGACCAACTACAAAAAGAAAGGAGAAGACATGGAAGAGAGCCCATAGACACTTGGGAGGAGATGAAATTTGTCATGAGGAAGAGGTATGTCCTAAATCATTATCAAAGGGATATTCACAACAAGTTACAAAGGCTTACCCAAGGGACCAAAAGCGTTGATGAATATTTCAAGGAGATGGAGTTGGCCTTACTTAGGTCAAATTTTAAAGAAGATAGGGAGGCTACCATGGCAAGGTTCTTACATGGCTTGAATCAAGATATTCAAGACATAGTGGAGTTACAAAATTATGTGGAGCTTGAAGATTTGGTTCAACAAGCGATTATGGTGGAGCAACAAATTAAGAGGAGAAAGTCCAAATATTCTTTTTCTTCATCTTCCAAATTTCCATCCTCAAATTGGAAGGAAGATTCAAAGAAGGAGGGTGCACCATTTTCTAAAGAGGCCGGGAGCACCCATCAAGGAAAGAAGCCAATGGAAACAAGTTCTAGGAGCTGTGATATGAAGTGTTTCAAGTGCTTAGGCCATGGGCATATTGCATCCCAATGCCCAACAAAGAGGACAATGGTGGCAAGGAACGGTGAAGTGGTCTCACAAAGCGAAGCTTCAAGTGAGGAGGAGAGTGAAAAAGGAGAAGAAATTCCGGAGGGAGACTTATTCATGGTAAGAAGGCTTTTGGGAAGTCAAGTCAAGGATCATGAAGCGAGCCAAAGGGAGAATATCTTTCATTCTAGATGTCTAATTCAAGGAAAGGTATGTTCTCTAATCATTGATGGTGGGAGTTGTGCCAATTTTTTAAGCACTAGATTGGTGTCCAAATTGAATCTTGTTACTAAGGCACATCCAAGGCCATATAGGCTTCAATGGCTAAGTGAGGTTGGGGAAATGGTTGTGAACAAACAAGTAGAGGTTCCATTCTCAATTGGAAAGTATGAAGATTGTGTACTTTGTGATGTGGTGCCTATGGAGGCAAGCCATATGTTGTTGGGAAGGCCTTGGCAATATGACAAAAAGGCCATCCATGATGGGTTCTCAAATAAGTTTACCTTCATGCATCAAGACCGAAAGGTCATTCTTTCTCCTTTATCTCCAAAGCAAGTTAGTGAGGATCAAATAAGAATGAGAGAAAAAAGAGAGCAAGAGAGAAAAGAAAAGGAGAGTGAGAAAAAGAAAGAAAAGGAGAGTGAGAAAAGGATTGAAAAATAGAGTGAGAAAAAGATTGAAAAAAAAAGTGAGAAAACAATTGAAAAAAAAGTGATCAAGAGAAAAATAATGAGGAAAATATAGTGAAAAAAACAGGGAGTTGTTTGGCACCAAAAAGTGAAGAGAAGGCGGCTTTGATTTCAGGGCAGCCACAATTCATTTTTTATTGCGACAATTTTAATTTAATCGCTAATGCTTCTAATGATTTTTCTTTGTCTAGTGGTGTTGTAAATTTTTTGCAGAAATTTGGTAATTTCATTCCAAAGGAAGCACCCTATGGCAATGTGATTGTCAAGAACACTCTGGATGCACCCAAAATGACTAATTTTGGTGATGAAGACTTCAATTCGAGGTCGAATTCACTCAAAGAAGGATGGAATGATATGAGCCCAATTTGGAGTATGGTTCAAGAAGCTAGCCAAGGACTTGGTGGGCCAATGACAAATGTTACAACCAAGAAAGCCCAACAAGTGTTAATTCAAACTATGGTTCTCATCATGGAAGCAAGCCCAAATGCAAGATTGGATGGAATGAAGCTCAAATTATTAACTTACATTATCCAACTAAAGGATCCATGACAAGAGGGGCGTGCAACATTGATATGATCCTAAGAAGGAGCGTATAAATTTTCGGATCTATCCTTGAGTGACAACAAAAATTATAGAAGAAGAAATACAAAATTGGATAAGATGAGAAATGGGTGGTAGGCGCCACAAATCCAAGGGGATTTGATAAGCCCAGTTGAGGATCGCCACAAGGGTCTTGGACTCTTGATAAGATCAAAGGGGTTGGTTCAACAAAGAACCCAAGAGAGAAAACACTCTCACAATTGGTAAAAACCAAATTGAACATCAAAGTTATCATTCATGTGTTTAGGGGCGTCTTACATATAGAGAGTTGGCCTACGATCACGCGTTAATTGGCCTAAAATCACTCATCTTGACTTTTCATTCCCCCCTAATTATGTGTGATTACACTTGCTTCTCATATTAAAAGTGTAATCCTCCCATAATCAATTACAATTTAATTCCAAATATTCCCTCCCTAATAAAACAAAACATTAAAAAGGCTAAAAATTTAAAGGAGTTACTTGAGGCATGCAAGCCAAAAGATTCCTCCCAACTAAGCTTCCAAATTCGTGTAAAAATAAAAACAATATTTTCGTCATGATATAAGCCGAATCTGGTCAAGAGGCTTGAAATACGATTTGTAGATAATCTCCTCATCTTTCCAACGCATCAAAGAACGTATGAATCGGAGATTTGTAGCTCAAGATACAGCCCAAACAAGAATACGGGTTCATTACAAACAAACGAAAATAAAATTTTCATCAAAACTAATTTGGCCTTAAATTGGACATCATTCTTGGTTTGCATCAAACATGAAGAAGAGTCCAATTTTAGTTGTTTATTTTAATTCAATAAGTGTAAATGGGTTTTATGAGTGAGCCCAATTACTAAGTGATGTTTTTGGGGCAGCCCACTTGTAATCCATGATGGAAAACGAATTTGTATGTGTCTTAGTGGGAGGAATCTTTAGCTTGCATGCTATAAGAACTCCTAAACTAGTGTGTTGATATTTTGATAAATTGTATTAATTATGGGGGGTTACACTTTTAATGTGAGAAGAAACACCACATAAATAGGGGTATAAAGAGTCAAGAAGAGGGGGGGGGGGGGGGGTAACCTTCATAGTCTTATGGCTGAGTTAAATGATTTGGTGGCTACATTAAGAGGGATTTTTAGGCAAATTAACTCATGTTATGATGGCTGAGTTAAGTGGGAATATGATATGAGCTCAATTTGGAGTATGGTTCAAGAAGCTAACCAAGGACTTGGTGGGTCAATGACAAATGTTACAACCAAGAAAGCCTAACAAGTGTTAATGCAAACTATGATTCTCATCATGGAAGCAAACCCAAATGCAAGATTGGATGGAATGAAGCCCAAATTATTAACTTACATTATCCAACTAAAGGATCCATGACAAGAGGGGCGTGCAACATGAAGAAGAGTCCAATTTAAGTTGTTTATTTTAATTCAATAAGTGTAAATGGGTTTTATGAGTGAGCCCAATTACTAAGTGATGTTTTTGGGGCAGCCCACTTGTAATCCATGATGGAAAACGAATTTGTATTTGTCTTAGTGGGAGGAATCTTTAGCTTGCATGCTATAAGAACTCCTAAACTAGTGTGTTGATATTTTGATAAATTGTATAAATTATGGGGGGTTACACTTTTAATGTGAGAAGCAAGTGTAACCACCACATAATTAGGGGGATGAAGAGTCAAGAAGGGGGGGCGTAACCTTCATAGTCTTATGGCTGAGTTGAATGATTTCGTGGCTACATTATGAGGGTTTTTTAACTCATGTTATGATGGCTGAGTTAAGTGGGAATAAGTGAGTGTTTAAGGTCATGAATTAGGCCAATTAAGTGGGGGTTATGGTTTGGTTTTGGAAGCCCAAAAGTTGACTGCTCAACTATATGTAATTTGTGACAAACACATGAAATGGTAACTTTGATGTTAATTTTGGATCAAATCCATTTTGTGAGAATTTTGTTCTCCTAGGTTCTTGGTTGAACCAAACTATTGTTCTCATCAAGAATCCAAGATTCTTGTGGCGAACCTCACTTGGCTTATCAAAACTCTTGTTTTGTAGCGCCATCATCATCTTCTTACTGATCCATTTTCTTTATTTCTTCACTTTAATCTTTGTTATAAAGTGTTACACGAATTTGTGTTAAAAATTCAACCAAAAAGATCATCAAAGGCAACCTCACCATTTGGGTTGTCATCAGAATAAGTGAGTGTTTAAGGTCATGAATTAGGCCAATTAAGTGAGGGTTATGGTTTGGTTTTGGAAGCCAAAAGTTGGCTGCCCAACTATATGTAATTTGTGACAAACACATGAAATGGTAACTTTGATGTTATTTTTGGATCAAATCCATTTTGTGAGAATTTTGTTCTCCTAGGTTCTTGGTTGAACCAAACTATTGTTCTCATCAAGAATCCAAGATTCTTGTGGCGAACCTCACTTGGCTTATCAAAACTCTTGTTTTGTGGTGCCATCATCAACTTCTTACTCATCCATTTTCTTTCTTTCTTCACTTTAATCTTGGTTACAAAGTGTTACACGAATTTGTGTTAAAAATTCAACCAAAAAGATCATCAAAGGCAACCTCACCAAATACCCATGGTTAACCCATGACCCTCATGACATGATACCATGGTTAACCCAAGACCCTCACTTAATAATCTAATGGTTAATCCATGACCCACATGCCATGATCCCTTGATTAACCCATGACCCACTTGCCAAGATTCCTCGGTTAACACATGACCTCATGCCATGATCCCATAGTTTACGCATGACCGTCACGCCATCATAGCATTTTTAACCCATGACCTTCACGCCATGATCCCATAGTTAACCCATGACCCTCATGCCATGTTCCCATGGTTAACCATTGACCTTCACGCCATGATCCCGTGATTAACCCTTGACTCTCACGCTATGTTCCCATGGTTAACCCTTGACCATGACACCATGATCCCATGGTTAACCTATGAACCTCACGTGTTGATCCAATGGTAAACGCATGACCCTCACACCATGATCCCATAGTTAACCCATGACCCTCAGGCCATAATCCGATGATTAACCCACGATACTCACACCATGATCCCATGGTTAACCCATGACCCTCACCCCATGAACCCATGGTTAACCCTTGACACTCACGCCATGATCCTATGGGTAACCCATGACCCTCACTCCATGATCCAATGGTTAACCCATGATACGCCATGATCCCATAGTTAGCCCATGACCCTCACGCCATGATCACACGGTTAACAATGACACTCAGCCATGATCCCATGATTAACCAATGACCCTCACTCCATGATCCCTTGGTTAACCCATGACCTGACTCCATGATCCCATGGTTAACCCACGACCCTCACTCCATGTTCCCGTGGTTAACCCATGACCCTCAAGCCATGATCCCATGGTTAACCCATGACCCCCATCCCATGATCCCAATGTTAACCGATGACCCACTTACCATGATCCCATGGTTAACCCATGACCCTCATGCAATGTTTCCATGGTTAACCATTTACACTCACACCATGATCCCATGGTTAACCCATGACCTACTTGCCATGAACCCATGGTTAACCCATGACCATCTTACCATGATCCCAATGGTGAACCCATGACACTCACGTCATGATCCCATGGTTAACACACGACCCTCACCCCATTATCCCATGGTTTTGCATGACCGCCACGCCCTGATCACATTGTTAATCCATGACCTTCACGCCATGATCCCATGGTTAACCCATAACCCTCCTGCCAGGATCCCATGGTTAGCCTATGACCCTCTCACCATGATCCCCATGGTTAACCCATGACCCTCAGGCCATGATCCCATGGTTAACCCTTGACCATCGCGCCATGATCCCATGGTTAACCCACAACCCTCACGCCATTTTCCTGTGGTTAACCAATGACCCTCGGGCCATGATCCCATGTTAACCCATGACCCTCATCCCATGATCCCATGGTTAACGCATGACCCACTTACCATGATCACATGGTTAACCCATGACCCTCACGTCATGTTTCCATGGTTAACCATTGACCCTCACGCCATGATCCCATGGTTAACTGATATGATCCTAACAAGGAACATATATATTTTCGGATCTATCCTTGAGTGACCAAGCAAAATTGTAGAAGAAGATGAAATACAAAATTGGATAAGATGAGAATTGGAAGGTAGGCGCCACAAATCCAAGTGGATTTGATAAGCCAATGTGAAGTTCGCCACAAGAATCTTGGATTCTTGATAAGAACAAGGGTTGGCTCAATGAAGAACCCAAGAGAGAAAACACTCTCACAATTGGAATCAATCCAAAATGAACTCAAAGTTGACATTCATCATGTAATAGGTGTGTACATATAGCATAGGGAAATAAAAACCAAAGGTCATCATAAGATGACATAAACTCCTAATAACTAGACATAACTCTCCACTAAGTGGTTATTAAAAGAACATAACTATCCTACTTAAGAAAATAATAAAAGTGGTTCCATAACTTCTAAAGGAGTTACCTAGGCATGCAAGCCAAAGGTTGCTCTCCTTTGTAAGTTCCAAAAACGTGCCAGCCACCATTCATAATGGGCCTTGCTCATTCATCAAGCTTAGTGTAGCCCAATTAACATATAACTCATTTAAGGTCCAAGAATTCGTATTAAACTTGCAGCCCATTTTTCACCATGATAGAAGCCGAATTTGGTCAAGAGGCCTGAGATATGATTTGTAGATAATTCCATAAGCTTTCCAACGCACCAAAGAATACATCAATCGGAGATTCGTAGCTCAAGATATGACCAAATCAAGCATACGTGTTCACCACAATGAAAATAAAATTTTCATCAAAAAAATATTAATTTGGCCTCAAATTGGACATAATCCTTGGTTTGCATCATTCCCTCCCTCTTGAAAAGAATTCGACCTCGAATTTATTGCCTTAAGGAGTCTTCTTTATCCTCCGGGTTCAAACACAACCATTTTGAATCCATGGGGCACCTCTCTTGGAATTGTTTCTTCAACTTCCTTCAAAATAGAGTCATCACCTCTAGGCAAAGAGTTTGCATTAGTAGTCAAACAAGCATCGTTACATAGAAAGATATATATAGGCTGCCTTGCCAGCATTGCTCCCTTCACCTTATTTTCTTTTATAGGAAGATTCTCAATTCTTCTTTCAACCTTTGCCTCAATTTTTGTCTTTTTATTTTCCCCTTCAAAAAATGCAGTCTCCACCTTTTTCTTAACATCTTTTTCATTCTGTTTGTTTTCCTCCATTCCCTTTTCTTCTACCTTTTTCTCATGGCTTTCTTTTTTTATTACTTCTCCTTCTTTGCTTTCATCATTCACTGAACACTCTTCTTTTATTGTTTTCTCAATCTTTCTTTTTTTCTCACTCTCTCCTTTCAAGTACATTTGATCTTCATACACTTGTTTTGGTGACAATGATCCAAGAGTAATTTTACGATTATTAAATACAAATGAGTACTTGTTGTTGTCCGCATCATATCTCGCTTGTCGTTCAATCCTCCATGGACGCCCAAGTAACAAGTGCTTCGTTTCCATGGGCACCACATCACATAAAACATCATCTTCATATCTCCCAATCCGGAATGGCACTCGTACTTGTTTGTTCACCATCACGTCACCAAAATCACTAAACTCCGGGATGCTCCAAATGACATACGGTTGTGGATGCTCTAGAAGAGGAAGTCCCAACTTTTGCACCATGGTGGTACTAGCTAGCTTGATGTAACCCTTTCTATCAATGACCAAGCTACATATCTTGTCCTTCACATAGCATCTAGAATAGAAAAGATCCTCCATTTTCTTGGCATCATTTTTCTTCATTAGTGACTCCATGAAGAACCCACTAAGAAAAATTCAAACTTCTGAAAGAAATTGAAAAAAACAAAATCATAAGTCACTCTAGGACGGATGGCTCTAGATACCAAATGATATGATCCTAACAAGGAACATATATATTTTCGGATCTATCCTTGAGTGACCAAGCAAAATTGTAGAAGAAGATGAAATACAAAATTGGATAAGATGACAAATGGAAGGTAGGCGCCACAAATCCAAGTGGATTTGATAAGCCAATGTGAGGTTCGCCACAAGAATCTTGGATTCTTGATAAGAACAAGGGTTGGCTCAATGAAGAACCCAAGAGAGAAAACACTCTCACAATTGGAATCAATCCAAAATGAACTCAAAGTTGACATTCATCATGTAATAGGTGTGTACATATAGCATAGGGAAATCAAAACCAAAGGTCATCATAAGATGACATAAACTCCTAATAACTAGACATAACTCTCCACTAAGTGGTTATTAAAAGAACATAACTATCCTACTTAAGAAAATAATAAAAGTGGTTCCATAACTTCTAAAGGAGTTACCTAGGCATGCAAGCCAAAGGTTGCTCTCCTTTGTAAGTTCCAAAAACGTGCCAGCCACCATTCATAATGGGCCTTGCTCATTCATCAAGCTTAGTGTAGCCCAATTAACATATAACTCATTTAAGGTCCAAGAATTCGTATTAAACTTGCAGCCCATTTTTCACCATGATAGAAGCCGAAGTTGGTCAAGAGGCCTGTGATATGATTTGTAGATAATTCCATAAGCTTTCCAACGCACCAAAGAATACATCAATCGGAGATTCGTAGCTCAAGATATGACCAAATCAAGCATATGGGTTCACCACAATGAAAATAAAATTTTCATCAAAAAAAATATTAATTTGGCCTCAAATTGGACATAATCCTTGGTTTGCATCATTAACCCATGACACTCATGCCATGATACCATGGTCTACCTATTACCCTCACACCATGATCCCATGTTTAACTCATGACCCTCGAGCCATGATCCCATGGTCAACCCATGACCCTCACACCATGATCCCATGGTTAACCCATGACCCTCACGACATGATCCCATGATTAACCCATGACCCTCACGCCATTATCCCATGGTTAACCCATGACCCTCACGCCATGATCGCATGATTAACCAATGACCCTCACTCCATGATCCCATGGTTAACCCATGACCCTCACGCCAGGATCCCGTGGTTAAACCATGACCCTCACGCCATGATCCCATGGTTAACCCATGACCCTCAGGGCATGATCCCATGATTAATCTATGACCCTCACGCCATGATCCCATGTACGCCATGACCCTCATGCCATGTTCCCATAGTTAACCTATGACCCATATTCCATGATCCCGTGGTTAACCCCTGACCATCACGCCATGATGACATGGTTAGCCCATGACCCTCACGCCATGATCCCATGGTTAACCCATGACCCTCAGGCCATGATCCCATGATTAACCCATGACCCTCACGCCATGTTCCCGTGGTTATCCCATGACCCTCAGGCCATGATCCCGTGGTTAACCCATGACCCCCATCCCAGGATCCCATTGTTAACCGATGACCCACTTACCATGATCCCATGGTTAACGCATGACCCTCACGCAATGTTTCCATGGTTAACCCTTGACCCTCACACCATGATCCCATGGTTAACCCATGACCCTCACGCCATGATCCCATGGTTAAACCCATGACCCTCATGCCATGATCGCATGATTATCCAATGTACCTCGCTCCTTGATCACATTGTTAACCCATGACCGTCTCCCCAGGATCCCGTGGTTAACCCATGACCCTCATGCCATGTTCCCATGGTTTTCCCATGACCCTCATGCCAGGATCCCATGGTTAACCATTGATCCTCACGCCATGTTCCCATTGTTAACCCTTGACCCTCACGCCACGCTTCCCATGGTTAATTAAACCTTGACCCTCACACCATGATCCCTTGGTTAACCCATGACCTTGACCTCCATGATCCAATGGTTAACCCATGACCCTCACGCCATGATCCCAATGTTAAATCATTACCCTCATGTCGTGATCCCTTGGTTAACCCATGACCCTGACGCCATGATCCCATGGTTAACCTACGATCCTCACGTCATGTTCCAGTGGTTAACCCATGACCCTCAAGCCATGATCCAATGGTTAACCCATGACCTCATCCCATGATCCCATTTTTAACCCATGACTCACTTAACATGATCCCATGGTTAACCCATGACCCTCACCGATAGAAGCATGGATGGCTTGAGTATGTGGAAAGAATCATATTCAGATCCATCTAAGTGCACTATTATTAGTGGGCTTATTAGACAACAATTAAGTCCAATTTTTATACTTATATTTTTAATTTTGGTATTATTTTTAGGATGAATTTTCTAATTGAACCCGTATACTTGATTTGGTCATATCTTGAGCTACGAATCTCCGATTGATGCATTGTTTAGTGCATTGGAAATCTTAGGGAATTATCTACAAATCATATCTCAGACCTCTTGACCAAATTCGGCTTCTATCATGGTGAAAACGGGCTGGATGTTTGGTACGAATATTTAGATGAGTTTGAGCTTCAAAGGAGTGTGTCTTTTTGGCTTGCATGCCTAAAGTAACTCCTCCTTTATTAGTTATGTTTCATTTTAAGTATTCTCTTAAGTTTGGTAATAACTCCAATTATTGGAGAGTTATGCTTAAATAGTCACCTAATGGTTTATTACACCAATTAGTGGTATAGTTATTAGGGGTTATAGAATAATGGAATCTTATGAGGACTTTGTGTAAGCCAAGAGTTGGCAGCCCCACTACTATTTGTACATGCCCCAAACATGATGAATAAACAACTTTGAGTTCATTTTGGATTGATTCCAATTGTGAGAGTGTTTTCTCTCTTGGGTTCTTCATTGAGCCAACCCTTGTTCTTATCAAGAATCCAAGATTCTTGTGGCGAACCTCACATTGGCTTATCAAATCCCCTTGGATTTGTGGCGCCTACCTCCCATTTCTCATCTTATCCAATTTTGTATTTCATCTTCTTCTATAATTTTGCTTGGTCACTCAAGGATAGATCCGAAAATATATATGTTCCTTGTTAGGATCATATCACTCACGCCATGTTTCCATGGTTAACCATTGACCCTCACGCCATGATCCCATGGTTAACCCATGACACTCATGCCGTGATACCATTGTGAACCTATTACCCTCAAACCATGATCCCATGGTCAACCCATGACCCTCCTGCCAAGATCCCATGGTCAACACATGACCCTCACTCCATGATCCCATGGTTAACCCATGACCCTCACGACATGATCCCAAGGTTAACCCATGACCCTCATGCCATGATCCCATGGTTAACCCTTGACCCTCACGCCATGATGGCATGATTAACCAATGACCCTCATGCCATGATCACATGTTTAACCCATGACCCTCAGGCCATGATCCCATGATTAACCCATGAACCTCAGCCATGTTCCCGTGGTTAACCCATGACCCTCTAGAGATGATTCCATAGTTAACATTTGAACTTCATGCCATGATCCCATAGTTAACCCATGACCCTCTTACCATGATCCTAATGATTAACCCTTGACCCTTATGCCATGACCCTATGGTTAACCCTTGACCCTCACGCCATGATGGCATGCTTAACCAATGACCCTCATGCCATGATCACATGTTTAACCCATGACCCTCACGCCAGGATCTATGGTTAACCCATGACCCTCACGCCATGTTCACATGGTTTACCCATGATCCTCTAGAGATGATTCCATAGTTAACACTTGAACTTCACGCCATGATCCCATAGTTAACTTATGACCCTCTCACCATGATCCCAATGATTAACCCTTGACCCTCACACCATGATCCCATGGTTAACCCATTACCCTCACGCCATGATCCCATGGTTAACCCATTACCCTCATGCCATGTTCCCATGGTTAACCCATGACTCTCATGCCTTGACCCATTATTATCCAATGACCCTCATGCCATTATCCTATGGTTAACCCATGACCCTCATGCCATGATCCCATATCAACCCATGACCTCATGCCATGCACCCATGGTTAACCCATGACCCTCATGCCATTATCCCATAGTTAACCCTTGACCCTCAACCCATGATCCCATGGTTACCCTATGACTCTCATTTCATGATCCCATGGTTAACCCATGACCCACTTACTATAATCCCATGGTTAACCCATTACCCTCACGCATGATCCAATGGTTAACCCATGACCCTCATGCCATGATCCCATTATTAACCCATGACCCTCATGCCATGATCCTATGGTTAACCCATGACCCTCATGCCATGTTCCCATGATTAACCATTGACCCCACGCCATGATCCCATGGTTAACCCATGGCCCTCAAGCCATGATCCCAAGGTTAACCCATGACCCACTTGCCATGATACCATGGTTAACCCATTACCCTCCACAATGATCCCATGGTTAACCTATGACCCTCATGCCATGATCCCAGGGTTAACCAATGACCCTCACACCCTGATTCCTCGATTAACCCATGACCCTCACGACATGATCCCATAGTTAACCCATGACTCTCAAGCCTTGATTCCCTGGTTAACACATGACCCTCACGACATGATCGCATGATTAACCCATGACCTTTACGGTATGATCCCGTGGTTAACCCATGACCCTCACGTCGTGATCTCATGATTAACCCATGCCCTCACACCATGATCCCATCCTTAACCCTTGACGTTCACACCATGATTCAATAGTTAACCCATGACCCTCATTCTATGATCCCAAGGTTAACCCATGACGCACTTACCATGATCCCATTGTTAACCCATGACCCTTCCTTCATGATCCCATGGTTAAACCATGACCCAATCGCCATGATCTCATAGTTAACCCATGACCCTCTTACCATGATCCAACGTTTAACCAATGATGCTCATGCCATGATCTCATGGTTAACCTTTGAACCTCACGCTATGATCCATTGGTTAACCCATGACCATCACCCCATGATCCTATGGTTAACTTGTGACCCTCATGCCATGATCCCACATGGTTAACCAATGACCCTCTTGCCATGTTCCCATGGTTAACCCATGACCCTCACGTCATGATCCCATGGTTAACTCATGACCTACACATCATGATCCAATGGTTAACCCATGACCCACATGCAATGATCCCTTGATTAATCCATAACGCACTTACATGATTACAAGGTTTGCACATGACCCACTCGCCATGATCGCATGGTTAACCCTTGTCCCTCATGCCATGATCCGATGGTTATCCCATGACCCTCACGCCATGATCCCATGGTTAACCCATGACCCTCACGCCATGATCCCATGGTTAACCCATGCCCCTCACGCCATGATCCCTAGGTTTACGCATGATCGTCACGCCTTGATCGGGTGGTTAACCAATGACCTTCACGCCATGATGTCATCGTTAACCTGTGACCCTCACGCCATGATCCCATGGTTAACCCAAGACCGTCATGCCATGATCCCTTGATTAACCCATGACCCTCACGCCATGATCCTATGGTTAACTAACCCATGACCCTCTCGCCACGATCTAATGGTTAACCCATTACCCTCACACCAGGATCCCATGGTTAACCCATGACCCTCACGCCACGATCCCATGGTTAACCCATTACCCTCACGCCATGATCCCATGGTTAACCTATGACCCTCATTCCATGATCCCATGGTTAACCAATGACCCACTTACCATGATCTCATGGTTAACACATGACCCTCACGACATGATACTATGGTTAACCCATGACCCTCAAGCCATGATCCCATGATTAACCCATGACCCTCATGCCATGATCCCATGTTTTACCCATGACCCTCTCGTCATGATACCATGGATAACCCAGTACCCTCACTCCATGTTTCCAAGGTTAACCCATGACCCTCAAGCCATGATCCCATGGTTAACCTATGACCCTCATTCCATGATCCCACGGTTAACCCATGACCCACTTTCCATGATACCATGGTTAAACCATTACCCTCACACCATGATCCCATGGTTAACCCATGACCCTCACGCCATGATCCCATGGTTAACAAATGACCCTCACACCTTGATTCCTTGGATAACCGAAGACCCTCACGACATGATCCCATAGTTAACCCATGACTCTCAAGCCTTGGTTCCCTAGTTAACACATGACCCTCACGACATGATCGCATGATTAGCCCATGACCTTTATTGATGACAACCAAATGGTGAGGTTGCCTTGTTGAAGATCTATTTGGTTGAATTCTTAACAAGTTAACGCGAACCAATTTTTGGAAGCAAAATAAGAAGAAGAAAATATGAAAATGGTGAAGATTAGAGATGGTATGGCGCCACAAACTAGAGAGTTTGATAAGCCTATGAAGTTCGCCACAAGAATCTTGGATTCTTGATAAGAACAATAGTTGGCTCAACCAAGAACCAAAGAGAGACAATTCTCTCACAAATGGATTTCAATCCAAATTCAACATCCAAGTTATCATTCATGTGTTTAGGGCCCCAATACATATAGCCATGGTGATATGTGCCAAGGGGGGGCAAGTCAACTTTTCAACAAGAATGATATGAGCCAATGGAGACCGATTCAGATCAAGAAGCTATTCAAGGTCTTGGTGGCCCAATGACAAGAGCAAGGGCAAAGAAAGCCCAAGAAGCTCTAACTCAATTGGTGGTGCTCTTAATGGACATAAGCCCAAATGCACATGCAAGTAATGAAGACAGTGAGCCCAAGATAATAACTTTGCTCATCCAAGCCCAAGAAGCATGAAGAGGGCATGCAAGTCCATTTTTCTTTTAATTCAATAAGTGTAATGGGTTATTTGAGTGGATCCAAGTTTGTTAGTGTTGCAATTGGGTCAAGCCCATCTAATCTCATGTTGAGCACGAAATTACATAGGTTAGTTGGGAGGAATATTTTTGGTTTGCATACCAAAAGTAACTCCATTTTGAATTATTAGTCTTTTATGTTTTTACTTAATTGTGTGGTGGTTACACTTTTAATTTGAGAAATAAGTGTGGCTGTTACATAATGATATAGAGAGTGGGTAATAAGTCACCTTTATGTGGCTGAGTTAAAGAAGGGTTTTAGTGAGTCATTACTTGTGGAATTAAGTGACATTATTATTTGGGGGTTATGGAATGTGGGGAATACAATGTAATTCAGATTTGGGCAGCCATGTGATGACAACCATAACCCACAAATAATAATGTCACTTAATTCCACAAGTAATGACTCACTAAAACCCTTCTTTAACTCAGCCACATAAAGGTGACTTATTACCCACTCTCTATATCATTATGTAACAGCCACACTTATTTCTCAAATTAAAAGTGTAACCACCACACAATTAACTAAAAAACATAAAAGACTAATAATTCAAAATGGAGTTACTTTTGGTATGCAAACCAAAAATATTCCTCCCAACTAACCTATGTAATTTCGTGCTCAACATGAGATTAGATGGGCTTGACCCAATTGCAACACTAACAAACTTGGATCCACTCAAATAACCCATTACACTTATTGAATTAAAAGAAAAATGGACTTGCATGCCCTCTTCATGCTTCTTGGGCTTGGATGAGCAAAGTTATTATCTTGGGCTCATTGTCTTCATTACTTGCATGTGCATTTGGGCTTATGTCCATTAAGAGCACCACCAATTGAGTTAGAGCTTCTTGGGCTTTCTTTGCCCTTACTCTTGTCATTGGGCCACCAAGACCTTGAATAGCTTCTTGATCTGAATCGGTCTCCATTGGCTCATATCATTCTTGTTGAAAAGTTGACTTGCCCCCCCTTGGCACATATCATACCCTCCTTCTTGAAGAAAATTCGTCCTCGAATTTATGACTTCAATCCCTACATCAAATGAAAGACATAGATGCCATATTGAAGATAAGTCAATATCAAAAACATTTTTATTTATTTTCTCTACAACTTGCAATAGTCTATCTCTTCTAGGGTGGATCTTTGATTTCCTTTTATTGGGAAACCATTTATTCTTTTTATGTACACACTCAACCTCCAGGATCAAATGGAAATTGATAGAAACCATAAAATGTAGCAAATAGGTGTAACACATTTCCATATTGTACAATCAACACCTCAACACTTTCATAGCCAAGGTAATGAATCACAAGGGTAAACAGAAAATTATACCTCTTGAGAAAATCTACTTTCAAGTTTACCTTTCTTGGCTTGAACATGGTCATACAAGAAAATGTACTTTCTCTGTTTAAAGGCTCCGAAGAAAGTTGAACCTCAAGGACATTCTCCTTATCACAAACAAGGGATGGTTCGTTTTGAAACAAGACAATCCTCTCAAACACATTAGAATCATCATATGAAAGCTTAAAAGAATTTGCAAAAATGGGTAGAGTAAGAAGGGGAATAGTAGTTAACCCATCAATTATTGTCACATGTAAACCTTTAGAACTCACAACAAACCTCAAAATGATAACTTTATTTTGATCAAAAGAGTATGTGAGCAAGTTAGCAAACAAACTTTGTCTAAGTAATCCAACACATTCCTCAAAATTGTTGTGATAAATCAAATGAACATTAGAAAGCACAACAACACATTTATCAAGGAATTCATTCAAGTCTTGATTCATAATTCTCAAATCAATCTTAGGAAGATGATAAGAGTCATGCAATTCATCAAGAAGGTTTTCATTCCTATCAAATGTAGAAGAATAACAAGACCCTTTCAATTTACCAAGCATATTACCAAACTTTGTGTTAAGATATCCACGCTTTTGGGAAACCATGCAAGTTCCCAAACCATGGGGTACTTCCCTTTGGATTAGCTCTTCAATTACATCGGTTGTCTTGCAAGCTTCCATTGGAGGAACATCTTCGATTTCCTTCAAAAGAGAATCAACACAAGTAGGCAAAGAGTTAGGAAAAACATCAAAACATGCATTTACTTTTTCCTCCTCACTTTTTGTTTTACTCTCATCTTTTTCTTGTCTCTCACTCTTTTCCATACTCTCATTTTTTTCACATTTTTTCTCTTGATTCTTTTTCACATTTTCATCACTCTTCTTTTCAATTTTTTTTTCACTCTTTTTATCATTTTCTCTCAAATTAGGAGAGACTTCCATAGGTTTCTTTCCATGAGCACTTGCCACGGCCTCCATAGAGGTTGAAGTGTTGCCCTCATTCGTTAATTTGTTGTGAAGAACTCTATGGCAATGGTATGGAGCATATCTTCTCCTCATTATTTTTCTCATCTCAACCCAAGTCTCAATAGGCTCCGCCCCACATCGTCTTCTCTCTTTTTGAAATTGATCGCACCAAACAAGTGCATAGTCCTTAAATTGAAGAGATGCTAACTTCATTTTCTTTTTCTCATTGTAATTATTGCAATTGAACACTTGCTCTATCTTCATCTCCCATTCCAAATAGACTTCGGGATCATTCTTCCCATGAAAGGTAGGAACTTGGATCTTAACCCTTTCAATTCTATCTTCCCGGTTTTGAAGGATGGCAAGTTGTCTATCATAATTTGCACTCATTTGCTCCATTTGCCTTTGAAGGTTTTGTATTTGAGTAGTCATTCTAGCATAAAGAGTTGAAGACCTTGGAGAAAATGATGGACTATCTTCATGGGCTGCCATCACTTGAACACACAATATCAAAAGATTAATTCCTCACTACACTCCCTCACTTGTGCACACAAATGTATTTCACTCAATTGGCTTTTTCCACACAAGATGTAATTTTCACTCATGCCTTTTTCCACTCAATTGTTCTCTTTTAGGCCTTAGAGGAGTCAAACACAATCCACACAAAAATCCAAAAATCAAGTAACAAAAATCACAAAACTTATCAAAAAACGGGAGAATAAAATGAAAGGCTAGAAAAGCAAAGCTATGGGAAATAAGAACAAAGGAAGAAGGGAAATATTTTTTTTTCAAGAACACAAATTGCTCAAATAGACTTTTCTCTTCTCCTCTTCTTTTTTCCCAAGATTTCATGCACACTTTTTTTTTCCTTATAATTTGTGCAATTTTTTTTTTCAAACTTTGAAGAAGAGAATCACACTTGCAATTTTTTTTTTTGAGCAAGAACAACAACCACGAAATTTTCCCTTCACAAATAGAATCAAAGTGTAAATTTTTTTTTTGATAGTTTGTTGGTTTAAAAGCAGAAAAGAAGATAGGTAGAAGATGAATAACAAAACTCAGAAATTCAACCAAAGCCTAAGCTTTGATACCACTTGATGATAACCAAATGGTGAGGTTGCCTTGTTGAAGATCTATTTGGTTGAATTCTTAACAAGTTAATGCGAAACCAATTTTTGGAAGCAAAATAAGAAGAAGAAAATATGAAAATGGTGAAGATTAGAGATGGTATGGCGCCACAAACTAGAGAGTTTGATAAGCCTATGAAGTTCGCCACAAGAATCTTGGATTCTTGATAAGAACAATAGTTGGCTCAACCAAGAACCAAAGAGAGACAATTCTCTCACAAATGGATTTCAATCCAAATTCAACATCCAAGTTGTCATTCATGTGTTTAGGGCCCCAATACATGTAGCCATGGCTGCCCAAATCTGAATTACATTGTATTCCCCCACATTCCATAACCCCCAAATAATAATGTCACTTAATTCCACAAGTAATGACTCACTAAAACCCTTCTTTAACTCAGCCACATAGAGGTGACTTATTACCCACTCTCTATATCATTATGTAACAGCCACACTTATTTCTCAAATTAAAAGTGTAACCACCACACAATTAACTAAAAACATAAAAGACTAATAATTCAAAATGGAGTTACTTTTGGTATGCAAACCAAAAATATTCCTCCCAACTAACCTATGTAATTTCGTGCTCAACATGAGATTAGATGGGCTTGACCCAATTGCAACACTAACAAACTTGGATCCACTCAAATAACCCATTACACTTATTGAATTAAAAGAAAAATGGACTTGCATGCCCTCTTCATGCTTCTTGGGCTTGGATGAGCAAAGTTATTATCTTGGGCTCATTGTCTTCATTACTTGCATGTGCATTTGGGCTTATGTCCATTAAGAGCACCACCAATTGAGTTAGAGCTTCTTGGGCTTTCTTTGCCCTTGCTCTTGTCATTGGGCCACCAAGACCTTGAATAGCTTCTTGATCTGAATCGGTCTCCATTGGCTCATATCATTCTTGTTGAAAAGTTGACTTGCCCCCCCTTGGCACATATCACCATGGCTATATGTATTGGGGCCCTAAACACATGAATGATAACTTGGATGTTGAATTTGGATTGAAATCCATTTGTGAGAGAATTGTCTCTCTTTGGTTCTTGGTTGAGCCAACTATTGTTCTTATCAAGAATCCAAGATTCTTGTGGCGAACTTCATAGGCTTATCAAACTCTCTAGTTTGTGGCGCCATACCATCTCTAATCTTCACCATTTTCATATTTTCTTCTTCTTATTTTGCTTCCAAAAATTGGTTTCTCATTAACTTGTTAAGAATTCAACCAAATAGATCTTCAACAAGGTAACCTCACCATTTGGTTGTCATCAATAAAGGTCATGGGCTAATCATGCGATCATGTCGTGAGGGTCATGTGTTAACTAGGGAATCAAGGCTTGAGAGTCATGGGTTAACTATGGGATCATGTCGTGAGGGTCTTGGGTTATCCAAGGAATCAAGGTGTGAGGGTCATTTGTTAACCATGGGATCATGGCGTGAGGGTCATGGGTTAACCATGGGATCATGGTGTGAGGGTAATGGTTTAACCATGGTATCATGGAAAGTGGGTCATGGGTTAACCGTGGGATCATGGAATGAGGGTCATAGGTTAACCATGGGATCATGGCTTGAGGGTCATGGGTTAACCTTGGAAACATGGAGTGAGGGTACTGGGTTATCCATGGTATCATGACGAGAGGGTCATGGGTAAAACATGGGATCATGGCATGAGGGTCATGGGTTAATCATGGGATCATGGCTTGAGGGTCATGGGTTAACCATAGTATCATGTCGTGAGGGTCATGTGTTAACCATGAGATCATGGTAAGTGGGTCATTGGTTAACCATGGGATCATGAAATGAGGGTCATAGGTTAACCATGGGATCAAGGCGTGAGGGTAATGGGTTAACCATGGGATCGTGGCGTGAGGGTAATGGGTTAACCATGGGATCCTGGTGTGAGGGTAATGGGTTAACCATTAGATCGTGGCGAGAGGGTCATGGGTTAGTTAACCATAGGATCATGGCGTGAGTGTCATGGGTTAATCAAGGGATCATGGCATGACGGTCATGGGTTAACCATGGGATCATGGCGTGAGGGTCACTGGTTAACGATGACATCATGGCGTGAAGGTCATGGGTTAACCACCCGATCAAGGCGTGACGATCATGCGTAAACCTAGGGATCATGGCGTGAGGGGCATGGGTTAACCATGGGATCATGGCGTGAGGGTCATGGGATAACCATGGGATCATGGCATGAGGGACATGGGTTAACCATGGGGTCATGGCGTGAGGGTCATGGGATAACCATGGGATCATGGCATGAGGGACAAGGGTTAACCATGCGATCATGGCGAGTGGGTCATGTGCAAACCTTGTAATCATGGTAAGTGCGTTATGGATTAATCAAGGGATCATTGCATGTGGGTCATGGGTTAACCATTGGATCATGATGTGTAGGTCATGGGTTAACCATGGGATCATGCCGTGAGGGTCATGGGTTAACCATGGGAACATGGCAAGAGGGTCATTGGTTAACCATGTGGGATCATGGCATGAGGGTCACAAGTTAACCATAGGATCATGGGGTGATGGTCATGGGTTAACCAATGGATCATGGCGTGAGGTTCAAAGGTTAACCATTAGATCATGGCATGAGCATCATTGGTTAAACGTTGGATCATGGTAAGAGGGTCATGGGTTAACTATGAGATCATGGCGATTGGGTCATGGTTTAACCATGGGATCATGAAGGAAGGGTCATGGGTTAACCATGGGATCATGGTAAGTGCGTCATGGGTTAACCTTGGGATCATAGAATGAGGGTCATGGGTTAACTATGGAATCATGGTGTGAACGTCAAGGGTTAAGGATGGGATCATGGTGTGAGGGCATGGGTTAATCATGAGATCACGACGTGAGGGTCATGGGTTAACCACGGGATCATACCGTATAGGTCATGGGTTAATCATGCGATCATGTCGTGAGGGTCATGTGTTAACCAGGGAATCAAGGCTTGAGAGTCATGGGTTAACTATGGGATCATGTCGTGAGGGTCATGGGTTAACCGAGGAATCAGGGTGTGAGGGTCATTGGTTAACCCTGGGATCATGGCATGAGGGTCATAGGTTAACCATGGGATCATTGTGGAGGGTAATGGGTTAACCATGGTATCATGGCAAGTGGGTCACGGGTTAACCTTTGGATCATGGCTTGAGGGCCATGGGTTAACCATGGGATCATGGCGTGGGGTCAATGGTTAATCATGGGAACATGGCATGAGGGTCATGGGTTAACCATAGGATCATGGCATGAGGGTCATGGGTTAATAATGGGATCATGGCTTGAGGGTCATGGGTTAACCATAGGATCATGCATGAGGGTAATGGGTTAACCATGGGATTATAGTAAGTGGGTCATGGGTTAACCATGGGATCATGAAATGAGAGTCATAGGGTAACCATGGGATCATGGGTTGAGGGTCAAGGGTTAACCATGGGATAATGGCATGAGGGTCATGGGTTAACCATGGGTGCATGGCGTGAGGTCATGGGCTGATATGGGATCATGGCATGAGGGTCATGGGTTAACGATAGGATAATGGCATGAGGGTCATTGGATAATAATAGGTCAAGGCATGAGAGTCGTGGGTTAACCAAGGGAACATGGCATGAGGGTAATGGGTTAACCATGGGATCATGGCGTGAGGGTAATGGGTTAACCATGGGATCATGGTGTGAGGGTCAAGGGTTAATCATTGGGATCATGGTGAGAGGGTCATAAGTTAACCATGGGATCATGGCTTGAAGTTCAAGTGTTAACTATGGAATCATCTCTTGAGGATCATGGGTAAACCATGCGAACATGGCGTGAGGGTCATGGGTTAACCATAGGATCTGGCGTGAGGGTCATGGGTTAAACATGTGATCATGGCATGAGGGTCATTGGTTAAGCATGCCATCATGGCGTGAGGTCAAGGGTTAACCATAGGATCATGGCATAAGGGTCAACGGTTAATCATTAGGATCATGGTAAGAGGGTCATGGGTTAACCATGGGATCATGGCATGAAGTTCAAATGTTAACTATGGAATCATCTCTAGAGGGTCATGGGTTAACCACGGGGAACATGGCGTGAGGGTCATGGGTTAATCATGGGATCATGGCCTGAGGGTCATGGGTTAAACATGTGATCATAGCATGAGGGTCATTGGTTAATCATGCCATCATGGCGTGAGGTCAGGGGTTAACCATGGGATCATGGCATGAGGGTCATGGGTTAACCTTGGGATCATGTCGTGAGGTCATGGGTTAACCATGGGATCATGGAGTGAGGGTCATGTGTTGACCATGGGATCTTGGCGGGGAAGGTCATGGGTTGACCATGGGATCATGGTTTGAGGGTAATAGGTTCACAATGGTATCACGGCATGAGTGTCATGGGTTAACCATGGGATCATGGCGTGAGGGTCAATGGTTAACCATGGAAACATGGCGTGAGTGATATGATCCTAACAAGGAACATATATATTTTCGGATATATCCTTGAGTGACCAAGCAAAATTATAGAAGAAGATGAAATACCAAATTGGATAAGATGAGAAATGGGAGGTAGGCGCCACAAATCCAAGGGGATTTGATAAGCCAATGTGAGGTTCGCCACAAGAATCTTGGATTCTTGATAAGAACAAGGGTTGGCTCAATGAAGAACCCAAGAGAGAAAACACTCTCACAATTGGAATCAATCCAAAATGAACTCAAAGTTGTTTATTCATCATGTTTGGGGCATGTACAAATAGTAGTGGGGCTGCCAACTCTTGGCTTACACAAAGTCCTCATAAGATTCCATTATTCTATAACCCCTAATAACTATACCACTAATTGGTGTAATAAACCATTAGGTGACTATTTAAGCATAACTCTCCAATAATTGGAGTTATTACCAAACTTAAGAGAATACTTAAAATGAAACATAACTAATAAAGGAGGAGTTACTTTAGGCATGCAAGCCAAAAGACACACTCCTTTGAAGCTCAAACTCGTCTAAATATTCGTACCAAACATCCAGCCCGTTTTCACCATGATAGAAGCCGAATTTGGTCAAGAGGCCTGAGATATGATTTGTAGATAATTCCCTAAGATTTCCAATGCACTAAACAATGCATCAATCGGAGATTCGTAGCTCAAGATATGACCAAATCAAGTATACGGGTTCAATTAGAAAATTCATCCTAAAAATAATACCAAAATTAAAAATATAAGTATAAAAATTGGACTTAATTGTTGTCTAATAAGCCCACTAATAATAGTGCACTTAGATGGATCTGAATATGATTCTTTCCACATACTCAAGCCATCCATGCTTCTATCATTGAGGGTCATGGGTTAACCATGGGATCATGTTAAGTGAGTCATGGGTTAAAAATGGGATCATGGGATGAGGGTCATGGGTTAACCATTGGATCATGGCTTGAGGGTCATGGGTTAACCACTGGAATATGACGTGATGATCGTAGGTTAACCATGGGATCATAGCGTCAGGTCATGGGTTAACCAAGGGATCACGACATGAGGGTAATGATTTAACATTGGGATCATGGCGTGAGGGTCATGGGTTAACCATTGGATCATGGAGGTCAAGGTCATGGGTTAACCAAGGGATCATGGTGTGAGGTCAAGGTTTAATTAACCATGGGAACGTGGCGTGAGGTCAAGGGTTAACAATGGGAACATGGCGTGAGGATCAATGGTTGACCATGGGATCCTGGCATGAGGGTCATGGGAAAACCATGGGAACATGGCATGAGGGTCATGGGTTAACCACGGGATCCTGGTGTAGCGGTCATGGGTTAACCATGTGATCATGGAGCGAGGTCATTGGTTAATCATGCGATCATGGCATGAGGGTCATGGGTTTAACCATGGGAACATGCCGTGAGGTACATGGGTTAACCATGGCATCATGGGGTGAGGGTCAGGGGTTAACCATGGAAACATTGCGTGAGGTCATCGTTAACCATGGGATCATGGTAAGTGGGTCATCGGTTAACAATGGGATCCTGGATGGGGGTCATGGGTTAACCACGGGATCATGGCACTGAGGGTCATGGGATAACCACGGGAACATGGCGTGAGGGTCATGGGTTAATCATGGGATCATGGCCTGAGGGTCATGGGTTAACCATGGGATCATGGCGTGAGGGTCATGGGCTAACCATGTCATCATGGCGTGATGGTCAAGGGTTAACCACGGGATCATGGAATATGGGTCATAGGTTAACTATGGGAACATGGCATGAGGGTCATGGCGTACATGGGATCATGGCGTGAGGGTCATAGATTAATCATGGGATCATGCCCTGGGGTCATGGGTTAACCATGGGATCATGGCGTGAGGTCATGGTTTAACCACGGGATCCTGGCGTGAGGTCATGGGTTAACCATAGGATCATGGAGTGAGGTCATTGGTTAATCATGCGATCATGGCGTGAGGGTCATGGGTTAACCATGGGATAATGGCGTGAGGTCATGGGTTAATCATGGGATCATGTCGTGAGGTCATGGGTTAACCATGGGATCATGGTGTGAGGGTCATGGGTTGACCATGGGATCATGGCTCGGGTCATGGGTTAACCATGGGATCATGGTGTGAGGGTAATAGGTAGACCATCGTATCATGGCGTGAGTGTCATGGGTTAACCATGGGATCATGGCGTGAGGGTCAATGGTTAACCATGGAAACATGCCGTGAGGGTCATGGGTTAACCATGGGATAAGGGTAAGTGGGTCATGCGTTAACCATGGGATAATGTGATGATGGTAATGGGATATCATGGTATCATGGCCAGGGTCATTGGTTAACCACGGGAAAATGGCGTGAGGGTCGTGGGTTAACCATGGGATCATGGCGTGATGGTCAAGGGTTAACCATGGGATCATGGCAAGTGGGTCATGGGTTTAACATGGGGAAAATGGTGAGAGGGTCATAGGCTAACCATGGGATCCTGCCAGGAGGGTTATGGGTTAACCATGGGATCATGGCGTGAAGGTCATGGGTTAACAATGTGATCATGGTGTGACGGTCATTCATAACCATGGGATAATGGGGTGAGGGTCGTGTGGTAACCATGGGATCATGGCGTGAGTGTCATGGGTTCACCATTGGGATCATGGTAAGATGGTCATGGGTTAACCATGGGTTCATGGCAAGTAGGTCATGGGTTAACCATGGGATCATGGTGTGAGTGTAAATGGTTAACCATGGAAACATTGCATGAGGGTCATGGGTTAACCATGGGATCATGGTAAGTGGGTCATCGGTTAACATTGGGATCATGGGATGGGGGTCATGGGTTAACCATGGGATCATGGCTTGGGGGTCATGGGTTAACCACGGGAACATGGAGTGAGGGTCGTGGGTTAACCATGGGATCATGGAGTCGGGTCATGGGTTAACCAAGGGATCATGGAGTGAGGGTCATTGGTTAATCATGGGATCATGGGTGAGTGTCATTGTTAACCGTGGTGATCATGGCGTGAGGGTCATGGGCTAACTATGGGATCATGGCGTATCATGGGTTAACCATTGGATCATGGAGTGAGGGTCATGGGTTACCCATGGGATCATGGCGTGAGTGTCGGGGTTAACCATGGGTTCATGGGGTGAGGTCATGGGTTAACCATGGGATCATGGTGTGAGTATCGTGGGTTAATCATCGGATTATGGCACGAGGGTCATGGGTTAACTATGGGATCATGGTGTGGGGTCATGCGTTTACCATTGGATCAACGCGTGAGGTTCATAGGTTAACCATGGGATCATGGTGTCATGGTCAAGGGTTAACCATGGGAACATGGCGTGAGAGTCAAGGGTTAATCACGGGATCATGGCGTGAAGGTCAATGGTTAACCATGGGAACATGGCATGAGGGTCATGGGTTAACTATGGGATCATGGCGTGAAGGTCATGGGTTAAAAATGCGATGATGGCGTGACGGTCATGCGTAAACTATGGGATCATGGCATGAGGTCATGTGTTAACCGAGGAATCTTGGCAAGTGGGTCATGGGTTAATCAAGGGATCATGGCATGTGGGTCATGGATTAACCATTAGATTATGAAGTGAGGTCTTGGGTTAACCATGGTATCATATCATGAGGTCATGGGTTAACCATGGGTATTTGGTGAGGTTGCCTTTGATGATCTTTTTTGGTTGAATTTTTAACACAAATTCGTGTAACACTTTGTAACCAAGATTAAAGTGAAGAAAGAAAGAAAATGGATGAGTAAGAAGATGATGATGGCACCACAAAACAAGAGTTTTGATAAGCCAAGTGAGGTTAAGCCACAAGAATCTTGGATTCTTGATGAGAACAATAGTTTGGTTCAACCAAGAACCTAGGAGAACAAAATTCTCACAAAATGGATTTGATCCAAAAATAACATCAAAGTTACCATTTCATGTGTTTGTCACAAATTACATATAGTTGGGCAGCCAACTTTTGGCTTCCAAAACCAAACCATAACCCTCACTTAATTGGCCTAATTCATGACCTTAAACACTCACTTATTCTGATGACAACCCAAATGGTGAGGTTGCCTTTGATGATCTTTTTGGTTGAATTTTTAACACAAATTCGTGGGCTGCCCCAAAACATCACTTAGTAATTGGGCTCACTCATAAAACCCATTTACACTTATTGAATTAAAAGAAAAATGGACTTGCATGCCCTCTTCATGCTTCTTGGGCTTGGATGAGCAAAGTTATTATCTTGGGCTCATTGTCTTCATTACTTGCATGTGCATTTGGGCTTATGTCCATTAAGAGCACCACCGATTGAGTTAGAGCTTCTTGGGCTTTCTTTGCCCTTGCTCTTGTCATTGGGCCACCAAGACCTTGAATAGCTTCTTGATCCAAATCGGTCTCCATTGGGCTTACATCATCTTATGGCTGAGTTGAATGATTTGGTGGCTACATTATGAGGGTTTTTAGGCAAATTAACTCATGTTATGATGGCTGAGTTAAGTGGGAATAAGTGAGTGTTTAAGGTCATGAATTAGGCCAATTAAGTGGGGGTTATGGTTTGGTTTTGGAAGCCAAAAGTTGGCTGCTCAACTATATGTAATTTGTGACAAACACATGAAATGGTAACTTTGATGTTATTCTTGGATCAAATCCATTTTGTGAGAATTTTGTTCTCCTAGGTTCTTGGTTGAACCAAACTATTGTTCTCATCAAGAATCCGAGATTCTTGTGGCGAACCTCACTTGGCTTATCAAAACTCTTGTTTTGTGGCGCCATCATCATCTTCTTACTCATCCATTTTCTTTCTTTCTTCACTTTAATCTTTGTTACAAAGTGTTACACGAATTTGTGTTAAAAATTCAACCAAAAAGATCATCAAAGGCAACCTCACCATTTGGTTGTCATCAAGTGGTATCAAAGCTTAGGCTTTGGTTGAATTTTCTGAGTTTTGTTCTTCTTCTTCTACCTTTCTTCATTTCTTCTTTTAAACCCAAAAACACAACAAAAAAAAAAAACACTTTGAATCTATTTGTGAAGGGAAATTCCGTGGTTGTTGTTCTTGCTCAAAAACAAGTTTTCAAGTGTGGTTCTCTTCTTCAAAGTTTGAAAAAAAAAAGATTTGCACAAATTATAAAAAAAAAAAATTGTGCATGAAATCTTGAAAAAAAAAGGAAGAGAAAAGTCTATTTGAGCAATTTGTGTTCTTGAAAAAAAAAAGAAAGAAAATATTTCCCTTCTTCCTTGTTCTTATTTCCAAAGCTTTGCCTTTCTAGCATTTCCTTTTGTTTCCTTTGTTTTGATAAGTTTTGTGATTTTTGTTACTTGAATTTTTTTGGATTTTTGTGTGGTTTTTGTGTTTGACTCTTCTAAGAACTAAAGGAGAACATTTGAGAGGAAAAAGGCAAGAGTGTCCAAAATACATTTTTGTGTTGAAAAAGCCAAAAGAGTGAAAAAAAATCCATTGTGTGAACTAGTGAGGGAGTGTAGTGAGGAAACACAAACTCTTCTACTCAAATCATGGCCAACAATGAGGATAGTCCACCATTATCTCCAAGGTCAGCCACTCTTCAAGCTAGGATGGCCAATCAAGTCCAAGCTCTTCAAAGACAAATGGAGCAAATGCAAGCCAATTATGAGAGACAACTTGCTAACCTACACCATGACGATTCAAGTAACTATGATAGTGAAAGAGGAAGGCCTAGAGGAGGGCGACATAGAGGAGGAGGACATAGGGGAGACAGACGTGATAGAGGACTTGAAGGGGTCAAAATCAAAGTTCCTTCCTTTATTGGGAAGAATGATCCGCAGGCTTACTTGGAGTGGGAGCTAAAAATAGAACAAGTCTATGATTGTAATTCATACAATGAAAGCAAGAAGGTGACATGTAGCCGCCCTTGAGTTCAAGGAATATGCCCTTGTGTGGTGGGACCAACTACAAAAAGAAAGGAGGAGACATGGATGAGAGCCCATAGACACTTGGGAGGAGATGAAATTTGTCATGAGGAAGAGGTTTGTCCCAAATCATTATCAAAGGGACATTCACAACAAATTACAAAGGCTTACCCAAGGGACCAAAAGCGTTGATCAATATTTCAAGGAGATGGAGTTGGCCTTACTTAGGTCAAATTTTCAAGAGGATAGGGGAGGCTACCATGGCAAGATTCCTACATGGCTTGAATCAAGATATCCAAGACATAGTGGAGTTGCAACCTTATGTGGAGCTTGAAGATTTGGTCCAACAAGCCATTAAGGTGGAGCAACAAATTAAGAGGAGGAAGTCTAAATATTCTTCTTCTTCAACTTCCAAATTTCCATCCTCAAATTGGAAGGACAAGCAAAAGAAGGAGGGTGCACCCACCAAGGAGGCCGTGAGCAACATACAAGGAAAGAAACCCATGGAGACAAACTCTAGGAGCCGTGATGTAAAATGTTTCAAATGCTTAGGCCATGGACACATAGCATCCCAATGTCCAACAAAGAGAACCATGGTGTTGTCCATGAATGGGAAGTGGTATCTCAATCCGAGGCTTCAAGTGGAGAGGAAAGTGAAGGAGATGTGTTCATGCCGGATGGTGATTTACTCATGGTGAGGAGGCTTTTGGGAAGTCAAGTGAAGGATCATGAAGCAAGCCAAAGGGAGAATATCTTTCATTCTAGATGTCTAATTCAAGGAAATGTATGTTCTCTAATCATTGATGGTGGGAGTTGTAAGCACTAGATTGGTGTCCAAATTGAATCTTGTTACTAAGGCACATCCAAGGCCATATAGGCTTAAATGGCTAAGTGAGGTTGGGGAAATGGTTGTGAACAAACAAGTAGAGGATCCATTCTCAATTGGAAAGTATGAAGATTGTGTACTTTGAAATGTGGTGCCTATGGAGGCAAGCCATATGTTGTTGGGAAGGCCTTGGCAATATGACAAAGGGCCATCCATGATGGGTTCTCAAATAAGTTTACCTTCATGTATCAAGACCGAAAGGTCATTCTTTCTCCTTTGTCTCCAAAGCAAGTTAGTGAGGATCAAATAAGAATGAGAGAAAAAAAGGGCAAGAGAGAAAAGAAGGAGAAGGAGAGAAAAAATTGAGGAAAAGAATGATGAAAAAATAAAGAAAAATTATGAGAAAAAAGTGAGAAAATAGAGGATGCAAAAGAGGAAAAGAGAGCTATTTTGCAACAAAGAGTGAGGTAAAAAGTGCATTGGTCTCAAGGCAGCCCCTATACATACTTTATTGTAGGGAATTTTGTTTATATTCTAATGCCTCTAATGATATCTCTTTGTCTAGTGGTGTTAAAAATCTTTGCAGGAATTTGGAGATGTTTTTCCAAAGGAAGTACCACACGGGCTTCCATCTCTAAGAGGATTGAGCACCATATTGATCTCATTACGGGTGCATCATTGCCCAATAGGCCAGCCTATAGGAGTAACCCTCAAGAGACTAAGGAGATTCAAACCCAAGTGGAGGAGTTGATGCAAAAGGGTGGGTTCAAGAAAGTATGAGCCCATGTGCGGTGCGGTAATTTTGGTACCAAAAAGGATGGTAAGTGGAGGATGTGCACAGATTGTAGGGCTGTGAATAACATCACAATTAAATATAGACATCCTATCCCTAGGCTTGATGATTTGCTTGATGAATTGTATGGTGCATGCCTATTTTCTAAAATTGACTTAAAAAGTGGGTATCATCAAATTAGAATTAGGGAAGGGGATGAATGGAAAAATGCCTTTAAAACAAAATATGGATTGTATGAATGGTTAGTAATGCCTTTGGGGTTAACAATTGCACCTAGCACTTTTATGAGACTCATGAACCATGTTCTAAGAGATTTTTTAGGCAAGTTTGTTGTGGTGTATTTTGATGATATCTTAATATATAGTAAAAACTTAGATGATCACCTTGAACATTTAAGGATTGTTTTACTTGTATTAAGAAGGGAAAAATTGTAAGCAAATTTGGAAATATGCACTTTTTGTGTGGACCATGTGAAATTCCTTGGTTTTGTGATAAATGCAAAAGGGGTCCATGTGGACCAAGAGAAAGTTAAGGCCATTCAAGATTGGCCAACCCCAAAAATGTGAGTGATGTAAGAAGTTTTCATGGTTTGGCTAGTTTCTATAGGAGGATTGTTAAGGATTTTAGTACTTTGGCTGCACCTCTTAATGAAATTGTCAAAAAGAATGTGGGATTTAAGTGGGGGGAAAAACAAGAGCATGCTTTTAAGGATCTTAAAGAAAAACTCACCCATGCACCAATACTTGTTTTGCCTAATTTTGCTAAATCTTTTGAGATTGAATGTGATGCTTCTAATGTTGGTGTTGGGGCTGTTTTGATGCAAGAGGGGCATCCAATTGCTTATTTTAGTGAGAAATTAAGTGTAGCTTCCCTTAATTATCCCACCTATGATAAGGAATTGTATGCCTTTGTAAAGCTTTGCAAACTTGGCAACACTATCTTTTGCCCAAAGAGTTTGTGATTCATAGTGACCATGAGTCTTTGAAATATTTGAAAGGGCAAGGAAAGTTAAATAAAAAGGCATGCAAAGTGGGTTGAATTTCTTGAACAATTTCCATATGTGGTGAAACACAAAAAGGGTAAGGCCAATGTTGTGCGGATTCACTTTCAAGAAGATATGCTTTACTTTCTACCCTTGAAACAAAATTGTTTGGACTTGAATGCATTAAGGATTTGTATGAGCATGATAAGGACTTTTCAAATATCTTGGCTAATTGTGTGCATTCAGCCCAAAATGGATATTTTAGGCACCAAGGGTTTTTATTCAAAGAAAAAAGATTATGTGTGCCTAAAAGTTCCATAAGGGACTTACTTTTGAAGGAGGCGCATTAAGGAGGTTTAATGGGGCATTTTGGGGTTCAAAAGACTTTAGACATGTTGCATGAACATTTTTATTGGCCTCACATAAATCATGATGTGCAAAAATATTGTGAAAAATGCATTGTGTGTAGAAAATCAAAATCTAAAGTAATGCCTCATGGACTTTACACTCCTTTACCTATTCCTGATTTTCCTTGGATTGACTTGTCTATGGACTTTGTTGTGGGATTGCATAGATCTAGGAATGGTAAAGATTCAATTTTTGTTGTGGTGGATAGATTTTCAAAGATGGCACACTTTATCCCTGCAAAAAAATTGATGATGCTTGTCATGTTCTTGATTTGTCTTTAAAGAAGTGGTGAGACTTCATGGTCTCCCAAGGAGTATTGTAAGTGATAGGGACACCAAGTTCCTAAGTCACTTTTGGAGGACATTATGGGGAAAGATAGGTATAAAGCTTCTCTTCTCCTTTACTTGCCATCCTCAAACAGATGGGCAAACTGAAGTTGTGAATAGGACACTTTCTTCCCTTTTAAGGGCCGTGATTAAAAAGAATATTAAGTCTTGGGAGGATTGTTTGCCTCATGTGGAATTTGCATATAATAGGGTTGTTCATAGTACTACTCGATATTCTCCTTTGAGGTTGTTTATGGATTTAACCCTTTAACTCCTCTTGATTTATTGCCATTGCCTAACACTTCAATTTTAAAGCATAAAGATGGCAGGGCTAAAGCGGAATATGTGAGGAAGTTACATGAGCAAGTGAAGGCACAAATTGAAAAGAGGACAGAGAAAGTTATGTTAAGCTGAAGCCAACAAAGGGAGGAGGAAGGTGGTGTTTGAATCCGGAGATTGGGTTTGGTACACATGAGAAAGGAAAGGTTTCCTTCCCAAAGGAAATCTAAACTTCAACCAAGAGAGATGGGCCATTCAAGTGGTGGCCAAGATCAATGATTATGCATACAAGATGGATCTTCCTGGTGAGTATGGTGGGATTAGTGCAACTTTTAATGTGGCTGATTTATCTCTTTTTGATGTAGGTGATGAAGATTTCAATTGAATTCGAATTCACTTAAAGAAGGAGGAGATGATGTAAGCCCAATGGAGACCGATTTGGATCAAGGCTATTCAAGGTCTTGGTGGCCCAATGACAGAAGCAAGGGCAAAGAAAGCCCAAGCTCTAACTCAATTGGTGGTGCTCTTAATGGACATAAGCCCAAATGCACATGCATAATGAAGACAATGAGCCCAAGATAATAACTTTGCTCATCCAAGCCCAAGAAGCATGAAGAGGGCATGCAAGTCCATTTTTCTTTTAATTCAATAAGTGTAAATGGGTTTTTATGGTGAGCCCAATTACTAAGTGATGTTTTGGGGCAGCCCACTTGTAATCCATGATGGAAAACGAATTTGTCTTAGTGGGAGGAATCTTTAGCTTGCATGCTATAAGAACTCCTAAACTAGTGTGTTGATATTTTGATAAATTGTATAAATTATGGGGGTTACACTTTTAATGTGAGAGCAAGTGTAACCACCACATAATAGGGGATGAAGAGTCAAGAAGAGGGGGGGGGGGGTAGACCTTCATAGTCTTATGGCTGAGTTGAATGATTTGGTGGCTACATTATGAGGGTTTTTAGGCAAATTAACTCATGTTATGATGACTGGGTTAAGTGGGAATAAGTGAGTGTTTAAGGTCATGAATTAGGCCAATTAAGTGGGGGTTATGGTTTAGTTTTGGAAGCCCCAAAATTTGGCTGCCCAACTATATGTAATTTGTGACAAACACCTGAAATGGTAACTTTGATGTTAATTTTGGATCAAATCCATTTTGTGAGAATTTTGTTCTCCTAGGTTCTTGGTTGAACCAAACTATTGTTCTCATCAAGAATCCAAGATTCTTGTGGCGACCCTCACTTGGCTTATCAAAACTCTTGTTTTGTGGGCGCCATCATCATCTTCTTACTCATCCATTTTCTTTATTTCTTCACTTTATAATCTTGGTTACAAAGTGTTACATGAATTTGTGTTAAAAATTCAACCAAAAAAAGATCATCAAGGCAACCTCATCATTTGGTTTGGTGCTTCAACTATATGTAATTTGTGACAAACACCGAAATGGTAACTTTGATGTTAATTTTGGATCAAATCCATTTGTGAGAATTTTGTTCTCCTAGGTTCTTGGTTGAACCAAACTATTGTTCTCATCAAGAATCCACGTTCTTGTGGCGACCCTCACTTGGCTTATCAAAACTCTTGTTTTGTGGCGTCATCATCATCTTCTTACTCATCCATTTTCTTTATTTCTTCACTTTATAATCTTGGTTACAAAGTGTTACACGAATTTGTGTTAAAAATTCAACCAAAAAAAGATCATCAAAGGCAACCTCATCATTTTGTTTGGCTGCCTAACTATATGTAATTGTGACAAACACCTGGAAATGGTAACTTTGATGTTAATTTTGGATCAAATCCATTTTGTGAGAATTTTGTTCTCCTAGGTTCTTGGTTGAACCAAACTATTGTTCTCATCAAGAATCCAAGATTCTTGTGGCGACCCTCACTTGGCTTATCAAAACTTCTTGTTTTGTGGCGCCATCATCATCTTCTTACTCATCCATTTTCTTTATTTCTTCACTTTATAATCTTGGTTACAAAGTGTTACACGAATTTGTGTTAAAAATTCAACCAAAAAGATCATCAAAGCAACCTCATCATTTGGTTGTCATCATAAGACTATGAAGGTTAGCCCCCCCCCCCCCCCTCTTCTTGACTCTTTATCCCCTAATTATGTGGTGGTTACACTTGGCTTCTCACATTAAAAGTGTAACCCCTATAATTATACAATTTATTCAAAATACAAACACTAGTTTAGGAGTTCTTGTAGCATGCAAGTAAAGATTCCTCCCACTAAGATCTCCCCAATAAACTTGTGTACATCATGGTAATTAGTGAACAATCCCAAAAATATCACTAATTAATTGGGCCTAAAACACCAACCATTACACTTATTGAAAATAAAAGAAAATGGACTTGCATGCCCCTCTTCATGCTTCGGGCTCGATGAGCAAAGATTATCTCGGGGCTCATTGTCTTCATTTCTTGCATGTGCATTTGAACTTATGTCCATTAAGAGACCACTAATGAGTTAGAGCTTCTTGGGCTTTCTTTGCTCTTGCTCTTTGTGATGGGCCACCAAGACCTTGAACAGCTTCTTGATCCAAATCTACATACATTGGGCTTACATCATCTCCCTCCTTCTTTAAGTGAATTCGACCTCGAATTGAAATCTTCATCACCTGCATCTAAAAGAGATAAATCAGCACACATTAAAAGTTGCACTAATCCCACCATACTCATGGAAGTCTATCTTGTATGCATTTTCATTGATCTTGGCCACTACATGGAATGGCCCATCTCCTCTGGGTTGAAGTTTAGATTTCTTTGGTAAGGAACCTTTTCCTTTCTCATGTGGACCCAAACCCAACTCTCCGGGTTCAAGGACCACCTTCCTCCTTCCTTTGTTGGTTTCTTGCATAGCTTTTGGTCTCTTTTCAATTTGGACTTTTACTGCTCATGAACTTCCTCACAAAGTCACCACTCGGCCCCACCATCTTTATGCTTCAAAATCGAGGAGTTAGGCAATGGCATAAATCAAGAGGAGTTAAAGGGTTAAATCCATAAACTACCTCAAAGGAATATAGAGTAGTACTATGAACAATCTATTATAAGCAAATTCCACATGAGGGCAAACAATCCTCCCAAGATTTAATATTCTTTTTAATCACTGCCCTTAAAAGGGGAAGAAAGGTCCTATTCACAACTTCAGCTTTGCCCATCTGTTTCGAGGATGGCAAGTAGTGGAGAAGAGTTGTACCTAGATTTTCCCCACAATGTCCTCCAAAAGTGACTTGGGGAACTTGGTGTCCCTCACTTACAATACTCCTTGGGAGACCATGAAGTCTCACCACTTCTTTAAAGAACAAATCAGCAACATGAGAAGCATCATCGATTTTTTTGCAAAGGATAAAAGTGTGCCATCTTTGAAAATCTATCCACCACAACAAAAATTGAATATTTACCTATCTAGATGATGACAACCAAATGGTGAGGTTGCCTTGTTGAAGATCTATTTGGTTGAATTCTTAACAAGTTAATGCGAAACCAATTTTGGAACCAAAATAGGAAGAAGAGAATATGAAAATGGTGAAGATTAGGAGATGTATGGCGCCACAAACTAGAGAGTTTGATAAGCCTATGAAGTTCGCCGAAGAAATCTTGGATTCTTGAGATAAGAACAATAGTTGGCTCAACCAAGAACCTAAGAGAGAAAACTCTTTTCACACAATTGGAATCAATCCAAATTCAACATCCAAGTTATTTCAACATGAAAATGGAGTGTACAAATGGAGTATGAAGCTGCCAACTTTTTGGCTTCCAAAAGAGATCATAACCCCCACAATAAACAGCCTAATCATGTCCTTAAATACTCCCTTTAATTCCTCCCTGTAACCTCAGCCTCTAATGATGAGTTTATTATTCTCTCACAACCATCATTATGTGGCTGCCACACTTTACTTCTCATATTAAAAGTGTAACTCCCACATAATTAACAAAACAATAAACATAAACTAATAACTTATAGGAGTTACTATTGGCATGCAAACCAAAATTCCTCCTACTAAGCTCCCAAATTCGTGCAACATGGACTTAAGTGGGCTTGACCCATTTGCAACACTTAGCCAATTTGGACACACACATAACCCATTACACTTATCGAATTAAAATAAAACAACTAAGTGGACTCATAACTAGAAACAACGCCCCATTTGAAAATGATCATGGGTCTTCTAGTTGAATGAGATAGGTCATCAATTGGGGCTCCATCCATTTGGTCTCATTCTTGGGCTTAGCTTCTATCAAAATAGTGCCCATGTAATTAAGAGCTTGTTGGGCTTTCTTGTGTCTAACTTTTGTCATGGGCCCACAAGTCCTTGATTTGATTCTTGATCCATGGTCTTCATTGGACTCATATCATTCTTGTTGGAAATTGGACTTGCCCCCTGGCTCATATCATGGCCTCCTTCTTTAGAAAATTAGTCTCAATTTATGACTTCAATCAAGCATGTTATCGAATCTTGTGTTAGGTTATCCATACTTTTGGGTAACCATGCAAGTTCCCAAGCCATGGAGTACCTCCCTTGGGATGAAACTCTTCCATTACATCGGTTTGTATCAAACTTAAGTTCATAATATATTTCAATAGGAGTAAAACATGAGTAGGTGCTTTATTGAGACTCTTGGAATCCTTGAAAGTTTCCCAACCATGGGTACTTCCTTTGGGATGAAATCTCCAAATTTACCCAAAAGAAGTTACAACACCGCTATGCAAAGAGAGATCATTAGAAGCATTGGAAATTAAACAAAAGTCCTTGCAATAAATTATGCATTAGGGCTGTCTTGAAATCAAAGCCCTCTTCTCCTCACTTTTGTTGCCAAAGAACTCTTTTTTTGCTCACTATTTTCTCTTGCTCATCATTCTTCTTCTCCTCTCTTTTTCTTTCCTCTTATCACTCTTCTTTTCACTCTCTTTTTCTTTTCCTTTGACCATCACTTTTCTTTTCACTCTCTTTTGCTTTTGCCTCATTCTCTTGTTTTGCTTTCTCTCTCTCTCTTTCTTCTCATTCTCTTTCTTGTTGGAGTCTTCCACCAACTTCTTCACATGGTCTTAAAAACTTTCCATTTGTCTTTTCATTCTTTCCTCTTTTCTCAACCTCTTTTGTTCGTTATCTCTCATCCTCTTGTCACGACTCTCATGCATTTGCGGATCAACTCTTCAACCTCTTTCCCAAGTTCTTGCACATAGTCGAAATTTTCAAATCGTAACATAGCAAAAGAAGAAAAGGAGAAAGGTAGGAGAAGAACAAAACTCAAAATTCAACCAAAGCCTAAGCTTTGATACCACTGATGATAACCAAATGGTGAGGTTGCCCTTGTTGAAGATCTATTTGGTTGAATTCTTAACAAGTTAATGCGAAACCAATTTTGGAACCAAAATAAGAAGAAGAAAATATGAAAATGGTGAAGATTAGAGATGGTATGGCGCCAAAACTAGAGAGTTTGATAAGCCCATGAAGTTCGCCACAAGAATCTTGGATTCTTGATAAGAACAATAATTGGCTCAAACCAAGAACCTAAGAGAGACAATTCTCTCACAATTGGATTTCAATCCAAATTCAACATCCAAGTTATTATTCAACATGAAAATGGAGTGTACAAATAGAGGATTAGGCTGCCAACTTGTTGGCTTCAAAAGAGATCATCAACCCCACAATAATTAGCCTAATCATGTCACTAAAAATGACTCACTAATTCCCTCCTTAACTCGGCCTCTAATGGTGAGTTTATTATTCTCTCACAACCATCATTATGTGGCTGCCACACTTTACTTCTCATATTAAAAAGTGTAACTCCCACTAATTAACAAAACAATAAACAAACTAATAACTTATAGGAGTTACTATTGGCATGCAAACCAAAGATTCCTCTACTAAGCTCCCAAATTAATGTACAACATGGACTTAAGTGGGCTTGACCCATTTCAACACTGCCAATTTGGACACACACACATAACCCATTACACTTATTGAATTAAAATAAAACAACTAAGTGGACTCATAACTAGAGCACGCCCCATTTGAAATTGATCATGGGTCTTCTAGTTGAATGAGATAGGTCATCAATTGGGGCTCCATCCCATTTGGTCTCATTCTTGGGCTTGCTTCTATCAAAATAGCCCCCATGTAATTAAGAGCTTGTTGGGCTTTCTTGTGTCTAACTCTTGTCATGGGCCCACCAAGTCCTTGATTTGATTCTTGATCCATGGTCTTCATTGGACTCATATCATTCTTGTTGGAAATTGGACTTCCCCCTTCTCATATCGGTGGCCTCCTTCTTTAAGAAAATTGCCCATCGAATTTATGACTTCAATCCAAGCATGTTATCGGATCTTGTGTTAGGTTACCCATACTTTTGGGTAACTATGCAGGTTCCCAAGCCATGGAGTACCTCTCTTGGATGAACTCTTCCATTACATCTGTTGTATCAAACTTAAGTTCATAATATATTTCAATAGGAGGTAAAAAGCATGAGTAGGAGCTTATTGAGACTTTTGAATCCTTGAAAGTTTCCCAACCATGGGGTACTTCCTTTGGGATGAAATCTCCAAATTTCTGCAAAAGAGTTACAACACCACTAGGCAAAAGAGTCATTAGAAGCATTGGAAATTAAACAAAAGTCCTTGCAATAAATTATGCATTGGGCCTGTCTTGAAATCAAAGCCCTCTTCTCCTCACTTTTTGTTGCCAAAGAACTCTCTTTTGCTCACTATTTTTCTCTTGCCCATCATTCTTCTTCTCACTCTCGTTTTCTTTCCTCTTGATTATCACTCTTCTTTTCACTCTCTTTTTTCTTTTCCTTTGACCATCATTTTCTTTTCCTCTCTTTTGCTTTTGCCTCATTCTCTTGTTTTGATTTCTCTCTCTCTTTCTTCTCATTCTCTTTCTTGTTGGAGTCTTCCACCAACCTTCTTCAATGGTCTTCAAAACTTTCCATTTGTCTTTTCATTCTTTCCTCTTTTCTCAACCTCTTTTGTTCGTTCTCTCTCATCCTCTTGTCACGCCTCTCTGCATTTGCGGATCCCTTCAACCTCTTTCCTATGTTCTTGCACATAGTCAAAATTTTCAAATCGCAACATAGCAAAAAGAAAAGGAGAAAGGTAGAAGAAGAACAAAACTCAAAATTCAACCAAAGCCTAAAGCTTTGATACCACTTGATGACAACCAAATGGTGAGGTTGCCTTGTTGAAGATCTATTTGGTTGAATTCTTAACAAGTTAATGCGAAACCAATTTTGGAACCAAAAATAAGAAGAAGAAAATATGAAGATGGTGAAGATTAGAGATGGTATGCCACAAACTAGAGTTTGATAAGCCTATGAAGTTACCGCCACAAGAATCTTGGATTCTTGATAAGAACAATAGTTAGCTCATCCAAGAACCAAAGAGAGACAATTCTCTCGCAAATGGATTTCAATCCAAATTCAACATCAAGTTACTATTCAACATGAAAATGGAGTGTACAAATAGTGTATTAGGCTGCCAACTTGGCTTCCAAAGGATCATACCCCCACAATAATTAGCCTAATCATGTCACTAAATGACTCACTAATTCCCTCCTTAACTCAGCCTCTAATGGTGAGTTTATTATTCTCTCATAACCATCATTATGTGGCTGCCACACTTTACTTCTCATATTAAAGTGTAACTCCCACATAATTAACAAAACAATAAACAAACTAATAACTTATAGGAGCAAGCCCAAGAAGTTAGACAAAGAGTTAGACACAAGAAAGCCCAACAAGCTCTTAATTACATGGGGGCTATTTTGATAGAAGCAAGCCCAAGAATGAGACCAAATGGAATGGAGCCCCAATTGATGACCTATCCCATTCAACTAGAAGACCCATGATCATTTTCAAATGGGGCGTGCTCTAGATTATGAGTCCACTTAGTTGTTTTATTTTTAATTCAATAAGTGTAATGGGTTATGTGTGTGTCAAATTGGCTATTAGTTGCAAATGGGTCAAGCCCACTTAAGTCCATGTTGTACACGAATTTGGGAGCTTAGTAGGAGGAATCTTTGGTTTGCTTGCCAATAGTAACTCTTATAAGTTATTAGTTTGTTTATTGTTTTGTTAATTATGTGGGAGTTACACTTTTAATATGAAGTAAAGTGTGGCAGCCACATAATGATGGTTATGAGAGAATAATAAACTCACCATTAGAGGCTGAGTTAAGGAGGGAATTAGTGAGTCATTTAGTACATGATTAGGCTAATTATTGTGGTATGATCTCTTTGGAAGCCAAAAAGTTGGCAGCTATACTCTATTTGTACACTCCATTTTCATGCTGAATAGTAACTGGATGTTGAATTTGGATTAAATCCATTTAGAGGGAATTGTCTCTCTTTGGTTCTTGGTTGAGCCATCTTGTTCTTATCAAGAATCCAGGATTCTTGTGGAACCTCACTTGGCTTATCAAACTCTCTCTAGTTTGTGGCGCCATCATCATCTCTAATCTTCACCATTTTCATATTTTCTTCCTTTTATGATACAACTCAATTCTGACTTGGATTGGTAAAATTCTACCCAAAAGATCATCAACAAGGCAACCTCACCATTTGGTTGTCATCAAGTGGTATCAAAGCTTAGGCTTTGGTTGAATTTTGAGTTTTGTTCTTCTTCTACCTTTCTCCTTTTCTTCTTTTTGCTATGTTGCGATTTGAAAATTTCGACTATGTGCAAGAACATAGGAAAGAGGTTGAAGAGTGGATCCGGCAAATGCATGAGAGGCGTGACAAGAGGATGAGAGAGAACGAACAAAAGAGGTTGAGAAAAGAGGAAAGAATGAAAAGACAAATGGAAAGTTTTGAAGACCATGTGAAGAAGTTGGTGGAAGACTCCAACAAGAAAGAGAATGAGAAGAAAGAGAGAAGAAGCAAAACAAGAGAATGAGGCAAAAGCAAAGAGTGAAAAGAAAAGTGATGGTCAAAAGGAAAAGAAAAAGAGAGAGTGAAAAGAAGAGTGATAATCAAGAGAGGGAAAAGAAAAAGAGAGTGAAAAGATGAATGATGAGAAAGAGAAAAATAGTGAGCAAAAAGAGAGTTCTTTGGCAACAAAAAGTGAGGAGAAGAGGGCTTTGATTTCAAGACAGCCCCAATGCATAATTTATTGCAAGGACTTTTGTTTAATTTCCAATGCTTCTAATGATCTCTCTTGCCTAGTGGTGTTGTAACTCTTTTGCAGAAATTTGGAGATTTCATCCCAAAGGAAGTACCCATGGTTGGGAAACTTTCAAGGATTCCAAAAGTCTCAATAAAGCACCTACTCATGCTTTACCTCCTATTCAAATATATTATGAACTTAAGTGTGATACAACCGATGTAAGGGAAGAGTGCATCCCAAGGGAGGTAGTCCATGGCGTGGGACCGTGCCTGGTCCCCCAAAAGTATGGAGATCTTCACACAAGATTCGATCACAGGCTGGGGAGTGAAGTCATACATTCGAGGGACAATTTTCTTAAAGAAGAGGGTATGATATGAGCCATGGGGGGGGGAGGGGGCGGGGGCATGTCCAAAAGAAATTATTTGAGCCCAATGAAGACCATGGATCAAGAATCAAATCAAGGACTTAGTGGGCCCATGACAAGAGTTAGACACAAGAAATCCCAACAAGCTCTTTAATTACATGGGGGCTATTTTGATAGAAGCAAGCCCAAGAATGAGACCAAATGGAATGGAGCCCCAATTGATGACCTATCTCATTCAACTAGAAGACCCATGATCATTTTCAAATGGGGCGTGCTCTAGTTATGAGTCCACTTAGCTGTTTTATTTTAATTCAATAAGTGTAATGGGTTATGTGTGTGTGTCCAAAATTGGCTAAGTGTTGCAAATGGGTCAAGCCCACTTAAGTCCATGTTGTACTACGAATTTGGGAGCTTAGTAGGAGGAATCTTTGGTTTGCTTGCCAATAGTAACTCCTATAAGTTATTAGTTTGTTATTTGTTTTGTTAATTATGTGGGAGTTACACTTTTTAATATGAGAAGTAAAGTGTGGCAGCCACATAATGATGGTTATGAGAGAATAATAAACTCACCATTAGAGGCTGAGTTAAGGAGGGAATTAGTGAGTCATTTAGTCACATGATTAGGCTAATTATTGTGGGGGTTATGATCTCTTTTGGAAGCCAAAAAGTTGGCAGCCTAATACTCTATTTGTACACTCCATTTTCATGTTGAATAGTAACTTGGATGTTGAATTTGGATTAAATCCATTTGTGAGGGAATTGTCTCTCTTTGGTTCTTGGTTGAGCCATCTTGTTCTTATCAAGAATCCAGGATTCTTGTGGCGAACCTCACTTGGCTTATCAAACTCTCTAGTTTGTGGCGCCATCATCATCTCTAATCTTCACCATTTTCATATTTTCTTCCTTTTATGATACAACTCAATTCTGACTTGGATTGGTAAAATTCTACCCAAAAGATCATCAACAAGGCAACCTCACCCATTTGGTTGTCATCAAGTGGTATCAAAGCTTAGGCTTTGGTTGAATTTTGAGTTTTGTTCTTCTTCTACCTTTCTCCTTTTCTTCTTTTTGCTATGTTGCGATTTGAAAATTTCGACTATGTGCAAGAACATAGGAAAGAGGTTGAAGAGTGGATCCGGCAAATGCATGAGAGGCGTGACAAGAGGATGAGAGAGAACGAACAAAAGAGGTTGAGAAAAGAGGAAAGAATGAAAAGACAAATGGAAAGTTTTGAAGACCATGTGAAGAAGTTGGTGGAAGACTCCAACAAGAAAGAGAATGAGAAGAAAGAGAGAGAGAAAGCAAAACAAGAGAATGAGGCAAAAGCAAAAGAGAGTGAAAAGAAAAGTGATGGTCAAAAGGAAAAAGAAAAAGAGAGTGAAAAGAAGAGTGATAATCAAGAGGAAAAAGAAACAGAGAGTGAAAAGAAGACTGATGAGCAAGAGAAAAATAGTGAGCAAAAAGAGAGTTCTTTGGCAACAAAAAGTGAGGAGAAGAGGGCTTTGATTTCAAGACAGCCCCAATGCATAATTTATTGCAAGGACTTTTGTTTAATTTCCAATGCTTCTAATGATCTCTCTTTGCCTAGTGGTGTTGTAACTCTTTTGCAGAAATTTGGAGATTTCATCCCAAAGGAAGTACCCCATGGTTGGGAAACTTTCAAGGATTCCAAAAGTCTCAATAAAGCACCTACTCATGCTTTACCTCCTATTGAAATATATTATGAACTTAAGTTTGATACACCCGATGTAACTGAAGAGTTCATCCCAAGGGAGGTACTCCATGGCTTGGGAACTTGCATGGTTACCCAAAAGTATGGATATCTTAACACAAGATTCGATAACATGCTTGTGATTGAATTCATAAATTCGAGGACTAATTTTCTTAAAGAAGGAGGGTATGATATGAGCCATGGGGGCAAGTCCAAAAAGAATTATTTGAGCCCAATGAAGACCATGGATCAAGAATCAAATCAAGGACTTGGTGGGCCCATGACAAGAGTTAGACACAAGAAATCCCAACAAGCTCTTAATTACATGGGGGCTATTTTGATAGAAGCAAGCCCAAGAATGAGACCAAATGGAATGGAGCCCCAATTGATGACCTATCTCATTCAACTAGAAGACCCATGATCATTTTCAAATGGGGCGTGCTCGAGTTATGAGTCCACTTAGTTGTTTTATTTTAATTCAATAAGTGTAATGGGTTATGTGTGTGTGTCCAAATTGGCTAAGTGTTGCAAATGGGTCAAGCCCACTTAAGTCCATGTTGTACACGAATTTGGGAGCTTAGTAGGAGGAATCTTTGGTTTGCTTGCCAATAGTAACTCCTATAAGTTATTAGTTTGTTATTTGTTTTGTTAATTATGTGGGAGTTACACTTTTTAATATGAGAAGTAAAGTGTGGCAGCCACATAATGATGGTTATGAGAGAATAATAAACTCACCATTAGAGGCTGAGTTAAGGAGGGAATTAGTGAGTCATTTAGTCACATGATTAGGCTAATTATTGTGGGGGTTATGATCTCTTTTGGAAGCCAAAAAGTTGGCAGCCTAATACTCTATTTGTACACTCCATTTTCATGTTGAATAGTAACTTGGATGTTGAATTTGGATTAAATCCATTTGTGAGGGAATTGTCTCTCTTTGGTTCTTGGTTGAGCCATCTTGTTCTTGTCAAGAATCCAGGATTCTTGTGGAGAACCTCACTTGGCTTATCAAACTCTCTAGTTTGTGGTGCCATCATCATCTCTAATCTTCACCATTTTCATATTTTCTTCCTTTTATGATACAACTCAATTCTGACTTGGATTGGTAAAATTCTACCAAAAAGATCATCAACAAGGCAACCTCACCATTTGGTTGTCATCAAGTGGTATCAAAGCTTAGGCTTTGGTTGAATTTTGAGTTTTGTTCTTCTTCTACCTTTCTCCTTTTCTTCTTTTTGCTATGTTGCGATTTGAAAATTTCGACTATGTGCAAGAACATAGGAAAGAGGTTGAAGAGTGGATCCGTGAAATGCATGAGAGGCGTGACAGAGGAGGATGAGAGAGAACGAACAAAAGAGGTTGAGAAAAGAGGAAAGAATGAAAAGACAAATGGAAAGTTTTGAAGACCATGTGAAGAAGTTGGTGGAAGACTCCAACAAGAAAGAGAATGAGAAGAAAGAGAGAGAGAAAGTAAAACAAGAGAATGAGGCAAAAGCAAAAGAGACACAAGAATTATTTGAGCCCAATGAAGACCATGGATCAAGAATCAAATCAAGGACTTGGTGGGCCCATGACAAGAGTTAGACACAAGAAATCCCAACAAGCTCTTAATTACATGGGGGCTATTTTGATAGAAGCAAGCCCAAGAATGAGACCAAATGGAATGGAGCCCCAATTGATGACCTATCTCATTCAACTAGAAGACCCATGATCATTTTCAAATGGGGCGTGCTCTAGTTATGAGTCCACTTAGTTGTTTTATTTTAATTCAATAAGTGTAATGGTTTATGTGTGTGTGTCCAAATTGGCTAAGTGTTGCAAATGGGTCAAGCCCACTTAAGTCCATGTTGTACACGAATTTGGGAGTTAGTAGGAGGAATCTTTGGTTTGCATGCCAATAGTAACTCCTATAAGTTATTAGTTTGTTTATTGTTTTGTTAATTCTGTGGGAGTTACACTTTTTAATATGAGAAGTAAAGTGTGGCAGCCACATAATGATGGTTATGAGAGAATAATAAACTCACCATTAGAGGCTGAGTTAAGGAGGGAATTAGTGAGTCATTTAGTCACATGATTAGGCTAATTATTGTGGGGGTTATGATCTCTTTTGGAAGCCAAAAAGTTGGCAGCCTAATACTCTATTTGTACACTCCATTTTCATGTTGAATAGTAACTTGGATGTTGAATTTGGATTAAATCCATTTGTGAGGGAATTGTCTCTCTTTGGTTCTTGGTTGAGCCATCTTGTTCTTGTCAAGAATCCAGGATTCTTGTGGCGAACCTCACTTGGCTTATCAAACTCTCTAGTTTGTGGTGCCATCATCATCTCTAATCTTCACCATTTTCATATTTTCTTCCTTTTATGATACAACTCAATTCTGACTTGGATTGGTAAAATTCTACCAAAAAGATCATCAACAAGGCAACCTCACCATTTGGTTGTCATCAAGTGGTATCAAAGCTTAGGCTTTGGTTGAATTTTGAGTTTTGTTCTTCTTCTACCTTTCTCCTTTTCTTCTTTTTGCTATGTTGCGATTTGAAAATTTCGACTATGTGCAAGAACATAGGAAAGAGGTTGAAGAGTGGATCCGGCAAATGCATGAGAGGCGTGACAGGAGGATGAGAGAGAACGAACAAAAGAGGTTGAGAAAAGAGGAAAGAATGAAAAGACAAATGGAAAGTTTTGAAGACCATGTGAAGAAGTTGGTGGAAGACTCCAACAAGAAAGAGAATGAGAAGAAAGAGAGAGAGAAAGTAAAACAAGAGAATGAGGCAAAAGCAAAAGAGACACAAGAATTATTTGAGCCCAATGAAGACCATGGATCAAGAATCAAATCAAGGACTTGGTGGGCCCATGACAAGAGTTAGACACAAGAAATCCCAACAAGCTCTTAATTACATGGGGGCTATTTTGATAGAAGCAAGCCCAAGAATGAGACCAAATGGAATGGAGCCCCAATTGATGACCTATCTCATTCAACTAGAAGACCCATGATCATTTTCAAATGGGGCGTGCTCTAGTTATGAGTCCACTTAGTTGTTTTATTTTAATTCAATAAGTGTAATGGTTTATGTGTGTGTTCCAAATTGGCTAAGTGTTGCAAATGGGTCAAGCCCACTTAAGTCCATGTTGTACACGAATTTGGGAGTTAGTAGGAGGAATCTTTGGTTTGCATGCCAATAGTAACTCCTATAAGTTATTAGTTTGTTTATTGTTTTGTTAATTCTGTGGGAGTTACACTTTTAATATGAGAAGTAAAGTGTGGCAGCCACATAATGATGGTTATGAGAGAATAATAAACTCACCATTAGAGGCTGAGTTAAGGAGGAATTAGTGAGTCATTTAGTCACATGATTAGGCTAATTATTGTGGGGTTATGATCTCTTTTGGAAGCCAAAAAGTTGGCAGCCTAATACTCTATTTGTACACTCCATTTTCATGTTGAATAGTAACTTGGATGTTGAATTTGGATTAAATCCATTTGTGAGGGAATTGTCTCTCTTTGGTTCTTGGTTGAGCCATCTTGTTCTTGTCAAGAATCCAGGATTCTTGTGGCGAACCTCACTTGGCTTATCAAACTCTCTAGTTTGTGGTGCCATCATCATCTCTAATCTTCACCATTTTCATATTTTCTTCCTTTTATGATACAACTCAATTCTGACTTGGATTGGTAAAATTCTACCAAAAGATCATCAACAAGGCAACCTCACCCATTTGGTTGTCATCAAGTGGTATCAAAGCTTAGGCTTTGGTTGAATTTTGAGTTTTGTTCTTCTTCTACCTTTCTCCTTTTCTTCTTTTTGCTATGTTGCGATTTGAAAATTTCGACTATGTGCAAGAACATAGGAAAGAGGTTGAAGAGTGGATCCGGCAAATGCATGAGAGGCGTGACAGGAGGATGAGAGAGAACGAACAAAAGAGGTTGAGAAAAGAGGAAAGAATGAAAAGACAAATGGAAAGTTTTGAAGACCATGTGAAGAAGTTGGTGGAAGACTCCAACAAGAAAGAGAATGAGAAGAAAGAGAGAGAGAAAGTAAAACAAGAGAATGAGGCAAAAGCAAAAGAGACACAAGAATTATTTGAGCCCAATGAAGACCATGGATCAAGAATCAAATCAAGGACTTGGTGGGCCCATGACAAGAGTTAGACACAAGAAATCCCAACAAGCTCTTAATTACATGGGGGCTATTTTGATAGAAGCAAGCCCAAGAATGAGACCAAATGGAATGGAGCCCCAATTGATGACCTATCTCATTCAACTAGAAGACCCATGATCATTTTCAAATGGGGCGTGCTCTAGTTATGAGTCCACTTAGTTGTTTTATTTTAATTCAATAAGTGTAATGGTTTATGTGTGTGTCCAAATTGGCTAAGTGTTGCAAATGGGTCAAGCCCACTTAAGTCCATGTTGTACACGAATTTGGGAGTTAGTAGGAGGAATCTTTGGTTTGCATGCCAATAGTAACTCCTATAAGTTATTAGTTTGTTTATTGTTTTGTTAATTCTGTGGGAGTTACACTTTTTAATATGAGAAGTAAAGTGTGGCAGCCACATAATGATGGTTATGAGAGAATAATAAACTCACCATTAGAGGCTGAGTTAAGGAGGGAATTAGTGAGTCATTTAGTCACATGATTAGGCTAATTATTGTGGGGGTTATGATCTCTTTTGGAAGCCAAAAAGTTGGCAGCCTAATACTCTATTTGTACACTCCATTTTCATGTTGAATAGTAACTTGGATGTTGAATTTGGATTAAATCCATTTGTGAGGGAATTGTCTCTCTTTGGTTCTTGGTTGAGCCATCTTGTTCTTGTCAAGAATCCAGGATTCTTGTGGCGAACCTCACTTGGCTTATCAAACTCTCTAGTTTGTGGTGCCATCATCATCTCTAATCTTCACCATTTTCATATTTTCTTCCTTTTATGATACAACTCAATTCTGACTTGGATTGGTAAAATTCTACCAAAAGATCATCAACAAGGCAACCTCACCATTTGGTTGTCATCAAGTGGTATCAAAGCTTAGGCTTTGGTTGAATTTTGAGTTTTGTTCTTCTTCTACCTTTCTCCTTTTCTTCTTTTTGCTATGTTGCGATTTGAAAATTTCGACTATGTGCAAGAACATAGGAAAGAGGTTGAAGAGTGGATCCGGCAAATGCATGAGAGGCGTGACAGGAGGATGAGAGAGAACGAACAAAAGAGGTTGAGAAAAGAGGAAAGAATGAAAAGACAAATGGAAAGTTTTGAAGACCATGTGAAGAAGTTGGTGGAAGACTCCAACAAGAAAGAGAATGAGAAGAAAGAGAGAGAGAAAGTAAAACAAGAGAATGAGGCAAAAGCAAAAGAGACACAAGAATTATTTGAGCCCAATGAAGACCATGGATCAAGAATCAAATCAAGGACTTGGTGGGCCCATGACAAGAGTTAGACACAAGAAATCCCAACAAGCTCTTAATTACATGGGGGCTATTTTGATAGAAGCAAGCCCAAGAATGAGACCAAATGGAATGGAGCCCCAATTGATGACCTATCTCATTCAACTAGAAGACCCATGATCATTTTCAAATGGGGCGTGCTCTAGTTATGAGTCCACTTAGTTGTTTTATTTTAATTCAATAAGTGTAATGGTTTATGTGTGTGTGTCCAAATTGGCTAAGTGTTGCAAATGGGTCAAGCCCACTTAAGTCCATGTTGTACACGAATTTGGGAGTTAGTAGGAGGAATCTTTGGTTTGCATGCCAATAGTAACTCCTATAAGTTATTAGTTTGTTTATTGTTTTGTTAATTCTGTGGGAGTTACACTTTTTAATATGAGAAGTAAAGTGTGGCAGCCACATAATGATGGTTATGAGAGAATAATAAACTCACCATTAGAGGCTGAGTTAAGGAGGGAATTAGTGAGTCATTTAGTCACATGATTAGGCTAATTATTGTGGGGGTTATGATCTCTTTTGGAAGCCAAAAAGTTGGCAGCCTAATACTCTATTTGTACACTCCATTTTCATGTTGAATAGTAACTTGGATGTTGAATTTGGATTAAATCCATTTGTGAGGGAATTGTCTCTCTTTGGTTCTTGGTTGAGCCATCTTGTTCTTGTCAAGAATCCAGGATTCTTGTGGCGAACCTCACTTGGCTTATCAAACTCTCTAGTTTGTGGTGCCATCATCATCTCTAATCTTCACCATTTTCATATTTTCTTCCTTTTATGATACAACTCAATTCTGACTTGGATTGGTAAAATTCTACCAAAAAGATCATCAACAAGGCAACCTCACCATTTGGTTGTCATCAAGTGGTATCAAAGCTTAGGCTTTGGTTGAATTTTGAGTTTTGTTCTTCTTCTACCTTTCTCCTTTTCTTCTTTTTGCTATGTTGCGATTTGAAAATTTCGACTATGTGCAAGAACATAGGAAAGAGGTTGAAGAGTGGATCCGGCAAATGCATGAGAGGCGTGACAGGAGGATGAGAGAGAACGAACAAAAGAGGTTGAGAAAAGAGGAAAGAATGAAAAGACAAATGGAAAGTTTTGAAGACCATGTGAAGAAGTTGGTGGAAGACTCCAACAAGAAAGAGAATGAGAAGAAAGAGAGAGAGAAAGTAAAACAAGAGAATGAGGCAAAAGCAAAAGAGACACAAGAATTATTTGAGCCCAATGAAGACCATGGATCAAGAATCAAATCAAGGACTTGGTGGGCCCATGACAAGAGTTAGACACAAGAAATCCCAACAAGCTCTTAATTACATGGGGGCTATTTTGATAGAAGCAAGCCCAAGAATGAGACCAAATGGAATGGAGCCCCAATTGATGACCTATCTCATTCAACTAGAAGACCCATGATCATTTTCAAATGGGGCGTGCTCTAGTTATGAGTCCACTTAGTTGTTTTATTTTAATTCAATAAGTGTAATGGTTTATGTGTGTGTGTCCAAATTGGCTAAGTGTTGCAAATGGGTCAAGCCCACTTAAGTCCATGTTGTACACGAATTTGGGAGTTAGTAGGAGGAATCTTTGGTTTGCATGCCAATAGTAACTCCTATAAGTTATTAGTTTGTTTATTGTTTTGTTAATTCTGTGGGAGTTACACTTTTTAATATGAGAAGTAAAGTGTGGCAGCCACATAATGATGGTTATGAGAGAATAATAAACTCACCATTAGAGGCTGAGTTAAGGAGGGAATTAGTGAGTCATTTAGTCACATGATTAGGCTAATTATTGTGGGGGTTATGATCTCTTTTGGAAGCCAAAAAGTTGGCAGCCTAATACTCTATTTGTACACTCCATTTTCATGTTGAATAGTAACTTGGATGTTGAATTTGGATTAAATCCATTTGTGAGGGAATTGTCTCTCTTTGGTTCTTGGTTGAGCCATCTTGTTCTTGTCAAGAATCCAGGATTCTTGTGGCGAACCTCACTTGGCTTATCAAACTCTCTAGTTTGTGGTGCCATCATCATCTCTAATCTTCACCATTTTCATATTTTCTTCCTTTTATGATACAACTCAATTCTGACTTGGATTGGTAAAATTCTACCAAAAAGATCATCAACAAGGCAACCTCACCATTTGGTTGTCATCAAGTGGTATCAAAGCTTAGGCTTTGGTTGAATTTTGAGTTTTGTTCTTCTTCTACCTTTCTCCTTTTCTTCTTTTTGCTATGTTGCGATTTGAAAATTTCGACTATGTGCAAGAACATAGGAAAGAGGTTGAAGAGTGGATCCGGCAAATGCATGAGAGGCGTGACAGGAGGATGAGAGAGAACGAACAAAAGAGGTTGAGAAAAGAGGAAAGAATGAAAAGACAAATGGAAAGTTTTGAAGACCATGTGAAGAAGTTGGTGGAAGACTCCAACAAGAAAGAGAATGAGAAGAAAGAGAGAGAGAAAGTAAAACAAGAGAATGAGGCAAAAGCAAAAGAGACACAAGAATTATTTGAGCCCAATGAAGACCATGGATCAAGAATCAAATCAAGGACTTGGTGGGCCCATGACAAGAGTTAGACACAAGAAATCCCAACAAGCTCTTAATTACATGGGGGCTATTTTGATAGAAGCAAGCCCAAGAATGAGACCAAATGGAATGGAGCCCCAATTGATGACCTATCTCATTCAACTAGAAGACCCATGATCATTTTCAAATGGGGCGTGCTCTAGTTATGAGTCCACTTAGTTGTTTTATTTTAATTCAATAAGTGTAATGGTTTATGTGTGTGTGTCCAAATTGGCTAAGTGTTGCAAATGGGTCAAGCCCACTTAAGTCCATGTTGTACACGAATTTGGGAGTTAGTAGGAGGAATCTTTGGTTTGCATGCCAATAGTAACTCCTATAAGTTATTAGTTTGTTTATTGTTTTGTTAATTCTGTGGGAGTTACACTTTTTAATATGAGAAGTAAAGTGTGGCAGCCACATAATGATGGTTATGAGAGAATAATAAACTCACCATTAGAGGCTGAGTTAAGGAGGGAATTAGTGAGTCATTTAGTCACATGATTAGGCTAATTATTGTGGGGGTTATGATCTCTTTTGGAAGCCAAAAAGTTGGCAGCCTAATACTCTATTTGTACACTCCATTTTCATGTTGAATAGTAACTTGGATGTTGAATTTGGATTAAATCCATTTGTGAGGGAATTGTCTCTCTTTGGTTCTTGGTTGAGCCATCTTGTTCTTGTCAAGAATCCAGGATTCTTGTGGCGAACCTCACTTGGCTTATCAAACTCTCTAGTTTGTGGTGCCATCATCATCTCTAATCTTCACCATTTTCATATTTTCTTCCTTTTATGATACAACTCAATTCTGACTTGGATTGGTAAAATTCTACCAAAAAGATCATCAACAAGGCAACCTCACCATTTGGTTGTCATCAAGTGGTATCAAAGCTTAGGCTTTGGTTGAATTTTGAGTTTTGTTCTTCTTCTACCTTTCTCCTTTTCTTCTTTTTGCTATGTTGCGATTTGAAAATTTCGACTATGTGCAAGAACATAGGAAAGAGGTTGAAGAGTGGATCCGGCAAATGCATGAGAGGCGTGACAGGGAGGATGAGAGAGAACGAACAAAAGAGGTTGAGAAAAGAGGAAAGAATGAAAAGACAAATGGAAAGTTTTGAAGACCATGTGAAGAAGTTGGTGGAAGACTCCAACAAGAAAGAGAATGAGAAGAAAGAGAGAGAGAAAGTAAAACAAGAGAATGAGGCAAAAGCAAAAGAGACACAAGAATTATTTGAGCCCAATGAAGACCATGGATCAAGAATCAAATCAAGGACTTGGTGGGCCCATGACAAGAGTTAGACACAAGAAATCCCAACAAGCTCTTAATTACATGGGGGCTATTTTGATAGAAGCAAGCCCAAGAATGAGACCAAATGGAATGGAGCCCCAATTGATGACCTATCTCATTCAACTAGAAGACCCATGATCATTTTCAAATGGGGCGTGCTCTAGTTATGAGTCCACTTAGTTGTTTTATTTTAATTCAATAAGTGTAATGGTTTATGTGTGTGTGTCCAAATTGGCTAAGTGTTGCAAATGGGTCAAGCCCACTTAAGTCCATGTTGTACACGAATTTGGGAGTTAGTAGGAGGAATCTTTGGTTTGCATGCCAATAGTAACTCCTATAAGTTATTAGTTTGTTTATTGTTTTGTTAATTCTGTGGGAGTTACACTTTTAATATGAGAAGTAAAGTGTGGCAGCCACATAATGATGGTTATGAGAGAATAATAAACTCACCATTAGAGGCTGAGTTAAGGAGGGAATTAGTGAGTCATTTAGTCACATGATTAGGCTAATTATTGTGGGGGTTATGATCTCTTTTGGAAGCCAAAAAGTTGGCAGCCTAATACTCTATTTGTACACTCCATTTTCATGTTGAATAGTAACTTGGATGTTGAATTTGGATTAAATCCATTTGTGAGGGAATTGTCTCTCTTTGGTTCTTGGTTGAGCCATCTTGTTCTTGTCAAGAATCCAGGATTCTTGTGGCGAACCTCACTTGGCTTATCAAACTCTCTAGTTTGTGGTGCCATCATCATCTCTAATCTTCACCATTTTCATATTTTCTTCCTTTTATGATACAACTCAATTCTGACTTGGATTGGTAAAATTCTACCAAAAAGATCATCAACAAGGCAACCTCACCATTTGGTTGTCATCATGGGTATCAAAGCTTAGGCTTTGGTTGAATTTTGAGTTTTGTTCTTCTTCTACCTTTCTCCTTTTCTTCTTTTTGCTATGTTGCGATTTGAAAATTTCGACTATGTGCAAGAACATAGGAAAGAGGTTGAAGAGTGGATCCGGCAAATGCATGAGAGGCGTGACAAGAGGATGAGAGAGAACGAACAAAAGAGGTTGAGAAAAGAGGAAAGAATGAAAAGACAAATGGAAAGTTTTGAAGACCATGTGAAGAAGTTGGTGGAAGACTCCAACAAGAAAGAGAATGAGAAGAAAGAGAGAGAGAAAGTAAAACAAGAGAATGAGGCAAAAGCAAAAGAGAGTGAAAAGAAAAGTGATGGTCAAAAGGAAAAAGAAAACGAGAGTGAAAAGAAGAGTGATAATCAAGAGGGAAAAGAAAAAGAGAGTGAAAAGAAGAATGATGAGCAAGAGAAAAATAGTGAGCAAAAAGAGAGTTTTTGGCAACAAAAAGTGTGGAGAAGAGGGCTTTGATTTCAAGACAGCCCCAATGCATAATTTATTGCAAGGACTTTTGTTTAATTTCCAATGCTTCTAATGATCTCTCTTTGCCTAGTGGTGTTGTAACTCTTTTGCAGAAATTTGGAGATTTCATCCCAAAGGAAGTACCCCATGGTTGGGAAACTTTCAAGGATTCCAAAAGTCTCAATAAAGCACCTACTCATGCTTTACCTCCTATTGAAATATATTACGAACTTAAGTTTGATACAACCGATGTAACGGAAGAGTTCATCCCAAGGGAGGTACTCCATGGCTTGGGAACTTGCATGGTTACCCAAAAGTATGGATATCTTAACACAAGATTCGATAACATGCTTGGGATTGAAGTCATAAATTCGAGGACGAATTTTCTTAAAGAAGGAGGGTATGATATGAGCCATGGGGGGGGGGCAAGTCCAATTTCCAACAAGAATTATTTGAGCCCAATGAAGACCATGGATCAAGAATCAAATCAAGGACTTCGTGGGCCCATGACAAGAGTTAGACACAAGAAATCCCAACAAGCTCTTAATTACATGGGGGCTATTTTGATAGAAGCAAGCCCAAGAATGAGACCAAATGGAATGGAGCCCCAATTGATGACCTATCTCATTCAACTAGAAGACCCATGATCATTTTCAAATGGGGCGTGCTCTAGTTATGAGTCCACTTGGTTGTTTTATTTTAATTCAATAAGTGTAATGGGTTATGTGTGTGTGTCCAAATTGGCTAAGTGTTGCAAATGGGTCAAGCCCACTTAAGTCCATGTTGTACACGAATTTGGGAGCTTAGTAGGAGGAATCTTTGGTTTGCATGCCAATAGTAACTCCTATAAGTTATTAGTTTGTTTATTGTTTTGTTAATTATGTGGGAGTTACACTTTTTAATATGAGAAGTAAAGTGTGGCAGCCACATAATGATGGTTGTGAGAGAATAATAAACTCACCATTAGAGGCTGAGTTAAGGAGGGAATTAGTGAGTCATTTAGTGACATGATTAGGCTAATTATTGTGGGGGTTATGATCTCTTTTGGAAGCCAAAAAGTTGGCAGCCTAATACTCTATTTGTACACTCCATTTTCATGTTGAATAGTAACTTGGATGTTGAATTTGGATTAAATCCATTTGTGAGGGAATTGTCTCTCTTTGGTTCTTGGTTGAGCCATCTTGTTCTTATCAAGAATCCAGGATTCTTGTGGCGAACCTCACTTGGCTTATCAAACTCTCTAGTTTGTGGCGCCATCATCATCTCTAATCTTCACCATTTTCATATTTTCTTAATTTTATGATACAACTCAATTCTGACTTGGATTTGTAATTGGTAAAATTCAACCAAAAAGATCATCAACAAGGCAACCTCACCATTTGGTTGTCATCAAGTGGTCTCAAAGCTTAGGCTTTGGTTGAATTTTGAGTTTTGTTCTTCTTCTACCTTTCTCCTTTTCTTCTTTTTGCTATGTTGCGATTTGAAAATTTCGACTATGTGCAAGAACATAGGAAAGAGGTTGAAGAGTGGATCCGGCAAATGCATGAGAGGCGTGACAAGAGGATGAGAGAGAACGAACAAAAGAGGTTGAGAAAAGAGGAAAGAATGAAAAGACAAATGGAAAGTTTTGAAGACCATGTGAAGAAGTTGGTGGAAGACTCCAACAAGAAAGAGAATGAGAAAAAAGAGAGAGAGAAAGCAAAACAAGAGAATGAGGCAAAAGCAAAAGAGAGTGAAAAGAAAAGTGATGGTCAAAAGGAAAAAGAAAAAGAGAGTGAAAAGAAGAGTGATAATCAAGAGGGAAAAGAAAAAGAGAGTGAAAAGAAGAATGATGAGCAAGAGAAAAATAGTGAGCAAAAAGAGAGTTTTTGGCAACAAAAAGTGAGGAGAAGAGGGCTTTGATTTCAAGACAGCCCCAATGCATAATTTATTGCAAGGACTTTTGTTTAATTTCCAATGCTTCTAATGATCTCTCTTTGCCTAGTGGTGTTGTAACTCTTTCGTAGAAATATGGAGATTTCATCCCAAAGGAAGTACCCCATGGTTGGGAAACTTTCAAGGATTCCAAATGTCTCAAAAAAGCACCTACTCATGCTTTACCTCCTATTGAAATATATTATGAACTTAAGTTTGATACAACCGATGTAATGGAAGAGTTCATCACAAGGGAGGTACTCCATGACTTGGGAACTTGCATGGTTACCCAAAAGTATGGATATCTTAACACAAGATTCGATAACATGCTTGGGATTGAAGTCATAAATTCGAGGACGAATTTTCTTAAAGAAGGAGGGTATGATATGAGCCATGGGGGGGGGGGCAAGTCCCATTTCCAACTAGAATTATTTGAGCCCAATGAAGACCATGGATCAAGAATCAAATCAAGGGCTTGGTGGGCCCATGACAAAAGTTAGACACAAGAAATCCCAACAAGCTCTTAATTACATGGGGGCTATTTTGATAGAAGCAAGCCCAAGAATGAGACCAAATGGAATGGAGCCCCAATTGATGACCTATCTCATTCAACTAGAAGACCCATGATCATTTTCAAATTGGGCGTTCTCTAGTTATGAGTCCACTTAGTTGTTTTTTTTTAATTCAATAAGTGTAATGGGTTATGTGTGTGTGTCCAAATTGGCTAAGTGTTGCAAATGGGTCAAGCCCACTTAAGTCCATGTTGTACACGAATTTGGGAGCTTAGTAGGAGGAATCTTTATCTTTGGTTTGCATGCCAATAGTAACTCCTATAAGTTATTAGTTTGTTTATTGTTTTGTTAATTATGTGGGAGTTACACTTTTTAATATGAGAAGTAAAGTGTGGCAGCCACATAATGATGGTTATGAGAGAATAATAAACTCACCATTAGAGGCTGAGTTAAGGAGGGAATTAGTGAGTCATTTAGTGACATGATTAGGCTAATTATTGTGGGGGTTATGATCTCTTTTGGAAGCCAAAAAGTTGGCAGCCTAATACTCTATTTGTACACTCCATTTTCATGTTGAATAGTAACTTGGATGTTGAATTTGGATTAAATCCATTTGTGAGGGAATTGTCTCTCTTTGGTTCTTGGTTGAGCCATCTTGTTCTTATCAAGAATCCAGGATTCTTGTGGCGAACCTCACTTGGCTTATCAAACTCTCTAGTTTGTAGCGCCATCATCATCTCTAATCTTCACCATTTTCGTATTTTCTTCCTTTTATGATACAACTCAATTCTGACTTGGATTTGTAATTGGTAAAATTCAACCAAAAAGATCATCAACAAGGCAACCTCACCATTTGGTTGTCATCAAGTGGTATCAAAGCTTAGGCTTTGGTTGAATTTTGAGTTCTGTTCTTCTTCTACCTTTCTCCTTTTCTTCTTTATGCTATGTTGCGATTTGAAAATTTCGACTATGTGCAAGAACATAGGAAAGAGGTTGAAGAGTGGATCCGGCAAATGCACGAGAGGCGTGACAAGAGGATGAGAGAGAACGGAGAAAAGAGGTTGAGAAAAGAGGAAAGAATGAAAAGACAAATGGAAAGTTTTGAAGACCATGTGAAGAGTTGGTGGAAGACTCCAACAAGAAAGAGAATGAGAAGAAAGAGAGAGAGAAAGCAAAACAAGAGAATGAGGCAAAAGCAAAAGAGAGTGAAAAGAAAAGTGATGGTCAAAAGGAAAAAGAAAAAGAGAGTGAAAAGAAGAGTGATAATCAAGAGGGAAAAGAAAAAGAGAGTGAAAAGAAGAATGATGAGCAAGAGAAAAATAGTGAGCAAAAAGAGAGTTTTTGGCAACAAAAAGTGAGGAGAAGAGGGCTTTGATTTCAAGACAGCCCCAATGCATAATTTATTGCAAGGACTTTTGTTTAATTTCCAATGCTTCTAATGATCTCTCTTTGCCTAGTGGTGTTGTAACTCTTTCGCAGAAATTTGGAGATTTCATCCCAAAGGAAGTACCCCATGGTTGGGAAACTTTCAAGGATTCCAAATGTCTCAAAAAAGCACCTACTCATGCTTTACCTCCAATTGAAATATATTATGAACTTAAGTTTGATACAACCGATGTAACGGAAGAGTTCATCACAAGGGAGGTACTCCATGACTTGGGAACTTGCATGGTTACCCAAAAGTATGGATATCTTAACACAAGATTCGATAACATGCTTGGGATTGAAGTCATAAATTCGAGGACGAATTTTCTTAAAGAAGGATGGTATGATATGAGCCATGGGGGGGGGGGGGCAAGTCCCATTTCCAACAAGAATTATTTGAGCCCAATGAAGACCATGGATCAAGAATCAAATCAAGGACTTGGTGGGCCCATGCCAAAAGTTAGACACAAGAAATCCCAACAAGCTCTTAATTACATGGGGGCTATTTTGATAGAAGCAAGCCCAAGAATGAGACCAAATGGAATGGAGCCCCAATTGATGACCTATCTCATTCAACTAGAAGACCCATGATCATTTTCAAATTGGGCGTTCTCTAGTTATGAGTCCACTTAGTTGTTTTTTTTAATTCAATAAGTGTAATGGGTTATGTGTGTGTGTCCAAATTGGCTAAGTGTTGCAAATGGGTCAAGCCCACTTAAGTCCATGTTGTACACGAATTTGGGAGCTTAGTAGGAGGAATCTTTATCTTTGGTTTGCATGCCAATAGTAACTCCTATAAGTTATTAGTTTGTTTATTGTTTTGTTAATTATGTGGGAGTTACACTTTTTAATATGAGAAGTAAAGTGTGGCAGCCACATAATGATGGTTATGAGAGAATAATAAACTCACCATTAGAGGCTGAGTTAAGGAGGGAATTAGTGAGTCATTTAGTGACATGATTAGGCTAATTATTGTGGGGGTTATGATCTCTTTTGGAAGCCAAAAAGTTGGCAGCCTAATACTCTATTTGTACACTCCATTTTCATGTTGAATAGTAACTTGGATGTTGAATTTGGATTAAATCCATTTGTGAGGGAATTGTCTCTCTTTGGTTCTTGGTTGAGCCATCTTGTTCTTATCAAGAATCCAGGATTCTTGTGGCGAACCTCACTTGGCTTATCAAACTCTCTAGTTTGTGGCGCCATCATCATCTCTAATCTTCACCATTTTCGTATTTTCTTCCTTTTATGATACAACTCAATTCTGACTTGGATTTGTAATTGGTAAAATTCAACCAAAAAGATCATCAACAAGGCAACCTCACCATTTGGTTGTCATCAAGTGGTATCAAAGCTTAGGCTTTGGTTGAATTTTGAGTTCTGTTCTTCTTCTACCTTTCTCCTTTTCTTCTTTATGCTATGTTGCGATTTGAAAATTTCGACTATGTGCAAGAACATAGGAAAGAGGTTGAAGAGTGGATCCGGCAAATGCATGAGAGGCGTGACAAGAGGATGAGAGAGAACGAACAAAAGAGGTTGAGAAAAGAGGAAAGAATGAAAAGACAAATGGAAAGTTTTGAAGACCATGTGAAGAAGTTGGTGGAAGACTCCAACAAGAAAGAGAATGAGAAGAAAGAGAGAGAGAAAACAAAACAAGAGAATGAGGCAAAAGCAAAAGAGAGTGAAAAGAAAAGTGATGGTCAAAAGGAAAAAGAAAAAGAGAGTGAAAAGAAGAGTGATAATCAAGAGGGAAAAGAAAAAGAGAGTGAAAAGAAGAATGATGAGCAAGAGAAAAATAGTGAGCAAAAAGAGAGTTTTTGGCAACAAAAAGTGAGGAGAAGAGGGCTTTGATTTCAAGACAGCCCCAATGCATAATTTATTGCAAGGACTTTTGTTTAATTTCCAATGCTTCTAATGATCTCTCTTTGCCTAGTGGTGTTGTAACTCTTTCGCAGAAATTTGGAGATTTCATCCCAAAGGAAGTACCCCATGGTTGGGAAACTTTCAAGGATTCCAAATGTCTCAAAAAAGCACCTACTCATGCTTTACCTCCTATTGAAATATATTATGAACTTAAGTTTGATACAACCGATGTAATGGAAGAGTTCATCACAAGGGAGGTACTCCATGACTTGGGAACTTGCATGGTTACCCAAAAGTATGGATATCTTAACACAAGATTCGATAACATGCTTGGGATTGAAGTCATAAATTCGAGGACGAATTTTCTTAAAGAAGGAGGGTATGATATGAGCCATGGGGGGGGGGGAGTCCCATTTCCAACAAGAATTATTTGAGCCCAATGAAGACCATGGATCAAGAATCAAATCAAGGACTTGGTGGGCCCATGACAAAAGTTAGACACAAGAAATCCCAACAAGCTCTTAATTACATGGGGGCTATTTTGATAGAAGCAAGCCCAAGAATGAGACCAAATGGAATGGAGCCCCAATTGATGACCTGTCTCATTCAACTAGAAGACCCATGATTATTTTGAAATGGGGCGTGCTCTAGTTATGAGTCCACTTAGTTGTTTTATTTTAATTCAATAAGTGTAATGGGTTATGTGTGTGTCTCCAAATTGGCTAAGTGTTGCAAATGGGTCAAGCCCACTTAAGTCCATGTTGTACACGAATTTGGGAGCTTAGTAGGAGGAATCTTTATCTTTGGTTTGCATGCCAATAGTAACTCCTATAAGTTATTAGTTTGTTTATTGTTTTGTTAATTATGTGGGAGTTGCACTTTTTAATATGAGAAGTAAAGTGTGGCAGCCACATAATGATGGTTATGAGAGAATAATAAACTCACCATTAGAGGCTGAGTTAAGGAGGGAATTAGTGAGTCATTTAGTGACATGATTAGGCTAATTATTGTGGGGGTTATGATCTCTTTTGGAAGCCAAAAAGTTGGCAGCCTAATACTCTATTTGTACACTCCATTTTCATGTTGAATAGTAACTTGGATGTTGAATTTGGATTAAATCCATTTGTGAGGGAATTGTCTCTCTTTGGTTCTTGGTTGAGCCATCTTGTTCTTATCAAGAATCCAGGATTCTTGTGGCGAACCTCACTTGGCTTATCAAACTCTCTAGTTTGTGGCGCCATCATCATCTCTAATCTTCACCATTTTCATATTTTCTTCCTTTTATGATACAACTCAATTCTGACTTGGATTTGTAATTGGTAAAATTCAACCAAAAAGATCATCAACAAGGCAACCTCACCATTTGGTTGTCATCAAGTGGTATCAAAGCTTAGGCTTTGGTTGAATTTTGAGTTCTGTTCTTCTTCTACCTTTCTCCTTTTCTTCTTTATGCTATGTTGCGATTTGAAAATTTCGACTATGTGCAAGAACATAGGAAAGAGGTTGAAGAGTGGATCCGGCAAATGCATGAGAGGCGTGACAAGAGGATGAGAGAGAACGGAGAAAAGAGGTTGAGAAAAGAGGAAAGAATGAAAAGACAAATGGAAAGTTTTGAAGACCATGTGAAGAGTTGGTGGAAGACTCCAACAAGAAAGAGAATGAGAAGAAAGAGAGAGAGAAAGCAAAACAAGAGAATGAGGCAAAAGCAAAAGAGAGTGAAAAGAAAAGTGATGGTCAAAAGGAAAAAGAAAAAGAGAGTGAAAAGAAGAGTGATAATCAAGAGGGAAAAGAAAAAGAGAGTGAAAAGAAGAATGATGAGCAAGAGAAAAATAGTGAGCAAAAAGAGAGTTTTTGGCAACAAAAAGTGAGGAGAAGAGGGCTTTGATTTCAAGACAGCCCCAATGCATAATTTATTGCAAGGACTTTTGTTTAATTTCCAATGCTTCTAATGATCTCTCTTTGCCTAGTGGTGTTGTAACTCTTTCGCAGAAATTTGGAGATTTCATCCCAAAGGAAGTACCCCACCCATGGTTGGGAAACTTTCAAGGATTCCAAAAGTCTCAATAAAGCACCTACTCATGCTTTACCTCCTATTGAAATATATTATGAACTTAAGTTTGATACAACCGATGTAACGGAAGAGTTCATCCCAAGGGAGGTACTCCATGGCTTGGGAACTTGCATGGTTACCCAAAAGTATGGATATCTTAACACAAGATTCGATAACATGCTTGGGATTGAAGTCATAAATTCGAGGACGAATTTTCTTAAAGAAGGAGGGTATGATATGAGCCATGGTGATAACAACCAACTTGTGGTTGCCTTGAAATGATCTTTTTGATTGAAATTCATTTAGTGTTGTGCCACTTTGGTTCCAGAACAAAGACCAAATCAATTTCAGATTTAAGTAACAAAACAAAAGTTGAAGAAGAAAGAAGAAAGTGGAAGAGATAGAGATGATGAAGGCGCCACAAACAATGGAAATTGTTTGATAAGCCAAGTGATGTTCGCCACAAGAATTTGGAGATTCTTGATAAGAACTCAATCTTGGTTCAACCAAGAACTTAGGAGAAACACTTGTCACTAATTTGGATAAATTCCAACAACATCAAACTTGTTATTTCATATGAATTTTCGTTTTACATATAGTATGGCAGCCAAACTCTTGGCATCCAAAGATAAAATGAAACCTCCACTTGAATAGCCTAATTATGATACTAATAATTCACTTAAGACTAATTCTAATTCAGCCACCAAATGAAAAAAACGAAATTCCAACTTAAATCCCACTTGAATAGCTACCAAAAACCATCAAGGCAGCCACCAAGCCATAACTCTCATTATTGTGGGTGTTACACTTGCCTCTCACATTAAAAGTGTAACTCCCACAATTTACAACTTTTATTCTCACCATAAAACACTCAAAATTCAAACTTCTAACAACTAGAAACATCCAAATTCGTGTGGAATATGCTAGGGACCCCACTTGCATGATTCTTCACTTATTTATTGAAAAATAATAAACTAAAATGACTTGGACCTTGAACCAAATCAGCCCCACTTCATGCTTCCTCCATTTGAATGAGCAAAGTTGTGCATTTGGGCTAATTTGACTTGAACTTGGGCTTATGTCCATTAAGAGAATCAACATTGGAGTTAAAGCTTCTTTGAACTATGCTCCAAATTGGGCTCACATCATCTTTGTTGAAATGTTGTAGACTTGCCCCTCCTTGGCTCATATCATACCCTCCTTCTTTAAGAAAATTCGTCCTCGAATTTATTACTTCAATCCCTACATCAAATGAAAGACATAGATGGCATATTGAAAGTAAGAAAATATCAAAGACTTTTTATTTATTTATTTATTCTCCTTACAGCATGCAATAGCCCATATCTGCTAGAATGGACCCTTGATTTCCTTTTATTGGGAAACCTTTTATTCTTTTTATGTTCACACACCCAACCTCCGGGATCAAATGGAAATTGATAGAAATCATCAAATGTCGCAATTGGGTGTAACAAATTTCCATCTTGTACTATCAACATTCCAACACATTCATAGCCAAGATAATGAATTATGACCAAAAAATTATATCTCTTATGAAATTCTAATTTCAAGTTTACATTTCTTGGCTTGAACAAGGTCATACAAGAAAATGTACTTTCTCTTTTAAGAGATTTCCAAGAAAGTTGAGCATCATGGACATTTTCTTCATTACAAACAAGGTTTGGCCTTTCGTGAAATAAGACAATCCTTTCAAACACATTAGAACCATCATATAAAAGCTTCAAAGAATTTGGAAGAATGGGTAGAGTAAAAAGAGGAATAGTAGTTAACCCATCAATTATCATGACATGCAAACCCTTTGAGCTCATAACAAACCTCAAGATGCTAACTTTATTTTGTTCAAAAGAATATGTGAGCAAGTTAGCAAACAAACTTTCTTTATGAAATCCAACATGTTCCTCAAATTTTTTGTGATAAATCAAGTGATTATTAGAAAGCATAACAACACATTTATCAAGGAATTCATTTAAATCTTGGTTTATAATTCTCAAATCAATCTTAGGAAGATGATACGAGTCATGCAATTCATCAAGCAAAATTTCATTCCCATCAAATGTAGAAGAAAAACAAGACCCATGCAATTTACCAAATTTTGTGTTAAGATACCCATAATTTTGGGAAACCATGAAAGTTCCCAAACAATGGGGTACTTCCCTTGGGATTATCTCTTCCATTATGGTGGTTGTCTTGCAAACTTCCATTGGAGGAACATCTTTGATTTCCTTCAAAAGAGAATCAACACAAGTAGGCAAAGAGTTAGGAAAAACATCAAAACAATCATTTTCTTTTTCCTCCTTACTTTTTGTTTTGCCCTCTTCTTTTTCTTTTCTCTCATTTTTTTTCTTACTCTCATCTTTTTCATTCTCTTTTACTTCAATTTTACTCTCAATTCTTACTTCATTCCTTTCACTCTTTTTTTCACTCTTTTTCCCATTCTCATTTTCTTTCTTTTCTTCTCTCTCTTTTTGTTTTCTCTCTTGCTCTCCCAAATTTGGATAGACTTCCAAAGTTTTCTTTTCATGAGTACTTGCCAAAGACACCGTAGAGGTTGAGGTGTTGCCCTCTTTCTTTGACTTGTTGTGAAGATCTTCATGGTAATGGTTTGGAGCATGTCTTCTCCTCATGATTTTTTTCATTTCGGCCCAAGTCTCAATAGGCTTCACATGTCTTCTTTCTTTTTGCAATTCACTCCACCAAACATGTGCATAGTCTTTAAGTTGGAGAGATGCTACCTTCACTTTGTTTCTTTCATTGTATGAGTTAGATTGAAAGAATTGCTCCATCTTCATCTCCCATTTCAAATAGACTTGAGGATCATTCTTCCCATGAAATGTAGAGACTTTGACGTCGACCCCTTCAATTTCTCTATCAAGCCTCCTTCCTCTATATCTATCATCACGATTTTGAAGGATGGTAAGATGTCTATCATACTTGGCTTGCATTTGCTCCATTTGCCTTTGAATATTTTGAATTTGAGTGGCCATTGTAGCATGAAGAGATGAGTACTTTGGAGAGAATGGAGGATTATCTTCATGGACTGCCATCATTTGAACACACAAGATCAAAATATAACAAGAAATTATAAAATTCCTCACTACACTCCCTCACTTGTGCACTCAATGAATTTTCTCTCTAATGGCTTTTTCCACACAAAATGTATTTTTTTTTTCACTCTTGCCTTTTTCCTCTCAAATGTTCTCCTTGAGTTCTTAGAGGAATCAAGACAACAAACACAAAAATTCCAAAATCAAGCAACAAAAATCACAAAAACTTAGCAAACAATGGAACAAGGAAAGAAAGGCTAGAAAGGAAAAGGTTTGGAATAAGGAAATAAAGGAAAGAAGGGAAATATTTTCTAGAACACAAATTGCCCAAATAGAACTTTCTCTTCTCTTTTCTCCAAGACTTCAAGAACAATTTTATTTTTTTTTATAATTTTCGCCCAGATTTTTTTTTTTTTTAACTTTGAAGAGAAGAATCAAACTTGTACACTTGTGTATGATCAAACAATAGCCACGAATTTTTTTCCCTTCAAAACTGAATCAAAGTAGTAATTTTTTTTGTTGGTTTTTGATTTAGAAAGAAAAGAACAAAATGGTGTAGAAGAAGAACAAAGAAGAAAACGAAAACCACAACACAATTTCAATCAAAGCCTGAGCTTTGATACCAAATGATAACAACCAACTTGTGGTTGCCTTGAAATGATCTTTTTGATTGAAATTCATTTAGTGTTGTGCCACTTTGGTTCCAGAACAAAGACCAAATCAATTTCAGATTTAAGTAAAAAAACAAAAGTTGAAGAAGAAAGAAGAAAGTGGAAGAGATAGAGATGATGAAGGCGCCACAAACAATGGAAATTGTTTGATAAGCCAAGTGATGTTCGCCACAAGAATTTGGAGATTCTTGATAAGAACTCAATCTTGGTTCAACCAAGAACTTAGGAGAAACACTTCTCACTAATTTGGATAAATTCCAACAACATCAAACTTGTTATTTCATATGAATTTTCGTTTTACATATAGTATGGCAGCCAAACTCTTGGCATCCAAAGATAAAATGAAACCTCCACTTGAATAGCCTAATTATGATACTAATAATTCACTTAAGACTAATTCTAATTCAGCCACCAAATGAAAAAAACGAAATTCCAACTTAAATCCCACTTGAATAGCTACCAAAAACCATCAAGGCAGCCACCAAGCCATAACTCTCATTATTGTGGGTGTTACACTTGCCTCTCACATTAAAAGTGTAACTCCCACAATTTACAACTTTTATTCTCACCATAAAACACTCAAAATTCAAACTTCTAACAACTAGAAACATCCAAATTCGTGTGGAATATGCTAGGGACCCCACTTGCATGATTCTTCACTTATTTATTGAAAAATAATAAACTAAAATGACTTGGACCTTGAACCAAATCAGCCCCACTTCATGCTTCCTCCATTTGAATGAGCAAAGTTGTGCATTTGGGCTAATTTGACTTGAACTTGGGCTTATGTCCATTAAGAGAATCAACATTGGAGTTAAAGCTTCTTTGAACTATGCTCCAAATTGGGCTCACATCATCTTTGTTGAAATGTTGTAGACTTGCCCCTCCTTGGCTCATATCACATGGGGGGGGGGGGGGGCAAGTCCAATTTCCAACAAGAATTATTTGAGCCCAATGAAGACCATGGATCAAGAATCAAATCAAGTACTTGGTGGGCCCATGACAAAAGTTAGACACAAGAAATCCCAACAAGCTCTTAATTACATGGGGGCTATTTTGATAGAAGCAAGCCCAAGAATGAGACCAAATGGAATGGAGCCCCAATTGATGACCTATCTCATTCAACTAGAAGACCCATGATCATTTTCAAATGGGGCGTGCTCTAGTTATGAGTCCACTTAGTTGTTTTATTTTAATTCAATAAGTGTAATGGGTTATGTGTGTGTGTCCAAATTGGCTAAGTGTTGGAAATGGGTCAAGCCCACTTAAGTCCATGTTGTACACGAATTTGGGAGCTTAGTAGGAGGAATCTTTGGTTTGCATGCCAATAGTAACTCCTATAAGTTATTAGTTTGTTTATTGTTTTGTTAATTATGTGGGAGTTGCACTTTTTAATATGAGAAGTAAAGTGTGGCAGCCACATAATGATGGTTATGAGAGAATAATAAACTCACCATTAGAGGCTGAGTTAAGGAGGGAATTAGTGAGTCATTTAGTGACATGATTAGGCTAATTATTGTGGGGGTTATGATCTCTTTTGGAAGCCAAAAAGTTGGCAGCCTAATACTCTATTTGTACACTCCATTTTCATGTTGAATAGTAACTTGGATGTTGAATTTGGATTAAATCCATTTGTGAGGGAATTGTCTCTCTTTGGTTCTTGGTTGAGCCATCTTGTTCTTATCAAGAATCCAGGATTCTTGTGGCGAACCTCACTTGGCTTATCAAACTCTCTAGTGTGTGGCGCCATCATAGGGTTTTTGGGTTAAAATTATGGTTTATGATCAAAATTAGGATTTAGGGTTTGAATTAGGGTTTTGAGTTTAAAATTGGGTTTTGTGTCAAAATTTGGGCTTTGGGGGTTAAAATTTGGGTTTAGGGTTTAAAATTAGGGTTAGGGTTTAGGGTAAAAAATAAGGTAAGAATTAGGGTTTTGGGTTTAAATTACGGTTTCGGGTCCTAATTAGGGTTCTGGGTCAAATTTAGGGTTTAGGGTCCAAATTAGGGTTTAGGGTTTTGAGTTTAAAATAGAGTTTTTCGGCAAAAATAGTGTTAGAATTATGGTTTTGGGTCAAAATTAGGGTTTTGGGTTTGAATTAGGGTTTTGAGTTAAAAATAGGGTTTTGGGTCAAAATAGGGTTAGAATTAGGGTTTTGAGTTAAAAGTAGGGTTTCTGATCAAAATTAGGGTTCTGGGTCAAATTTAGGGTTTAGGGTCAAAATTAGAGTTTGAATTAGGGTTTTGGGTCAAAACTAGGGCTTTGGGTTAGAATTAAGGTTTTGGGTTAAAATTTTGGTATTGGGTCCAAATTAGGGTTTTGGGTCAAAATTAGTGTTTAGGGTTTGAATTATGGTTTTGAGTTAAAAATAGGGTTTTGGGTCAAAAATAGGATTAGAATTAGGATTTTGTGTTAAAAATAGGGTTTTCAAAATTAGGGTTCTGTGTCAAATTTAGGGTTTAGTTTCAAAATTAGGGTTTGAATTAGTGTTTTGGGTCAAACTTAGGGCTTTGGGTTAAAATTAGGGTTTTGGTCTAAAATTAGGGTTTTGGGTCAAAATTAGGGTTAAGGGTCAAATTTAGGGTTTTGGGTCAAAATTAGTGTTTAGGGTTTGAAATAGGGTTTTGAGTTTAAAACAGGGTTTGGGTCAAAAATAGGGTTAGAATTAGGGTTTTGGGTCAAAATTAGGGCTTTGGGTCCAAAATAGGGTTTTGGTTCAAAATTAAGGTTTACGGGTTTGATTTGGGTTTTGAATTAAAAATAGGGTTTCGGGTCAAAATTAGGGTTTTGGGTCAAAATTAGGGTTTTGTGTTAAAAATAGGGTTTCAGATCAAAATTAGGGTTTTGGGTCAAAATTAGGGCTTTGGGTCAAAAGTAGGGCGTCGGGTAAAAATTAGGGTTCTGGGTCAAATTTAGTGATTTGGGTCAAAATTAGGGTTTAGGGTTTTAAATAGGGTGTTGAGTTTAAAATAGGGTTTTGGGTCAAAAATAGGGTTAGAATTATGGTTTTGGGTCCAAATTAGGGTTTAGGGTTGGAATAAGGTTTTGAGTTAAAAATATGGTTTTGGGTAAAAAATATGGTTAGAATTAGGGTTTTGGGTTAAAATTAGGGTTTCGGGTCAAAATTAGGGCTTTGGGTTAAAATTAGGGTTTTGAGTCAAAATTATGGTTTTTGGTCCAAATTAGGGTTTTGGGTCAAAAATAGGACAAGAATTAGGGTTTTGGATCAAAATTTAGGGTTTCGGGTCAAAATTAGGGTTCTGTGTCAGATTTAGGTTTTAGGGTCAAAATTAGGGTTTTGTGTTAGAATTAGGGTTTCGGGTCAATATTAGGGTTCTAGGTCAAATTTAGGGTTAGAAATAGTATTTTGGGTCAGAATTAGGGCTTTGGGTTAAAATTGGGGTTTTGGGTCCAACAAAGGGGTTTAGGGTTTGAATTTGGCTTTTTAGTTAAAAAAAAGGTTTTATGTCAGAAATAGGGTGAGAATTAGGGTTTTGGGTTATAATTAGGTTTTTGGATCAAAATTAGGTTTTTGGGTCAAATTTTGGGTTTACGATCAAAATTAGGGTTTAAGGTTTGAATTAGGGTTTTGAGTTACAAATAGGGTTTTGGGTAAAAATTAGGGTTTCGGGTCAAAATTAGGGCTTTGGTTTAAATTAGGGTTTTGGGTCAAAATTATGGTTTTTGGTCCAAATTAGGGTTTTGGATCAAAATATAGGGTTTCAGGTCAAAATTAGGGTTCTGTGTCAAATTTAGGTATAAGGGTCAAAATTAGGGTTTTGGGTTAGAATTAGGGTTTCGGGTCAATATTAGGGTTCTGGGTTAGAAATAGGGTTTTGGGTTCAAATTAGGGTTTCGGGTCAAAATTAGGGCTTTGGGTTAAAATTAGGGTTTAGGATCAAAATAATGGCTTTGGGGGTTAAAATTTGGGTTTTGGGTTAAAATTAGGGAATTGGGTCCAAATTAGGGTTTTGGGTCAAAATTAAGGCTTAGTGTTAGAATTAAGGTTTTGAGTTAAAAATAGGGTTTTGGGTAAAAAATAGGGTTATAATTAGGGTTTTGGTTTAAAATTAGGGTTTCGGTCATATGGGTCAGATTTAGGGTTTAGTGTCAAAATTAGGGTTTATGGTTTGAAATATGGTTGAGTTTAAAATAGGGTTTTGGGTCAAAAATAGGGTTAAAATTAGAGTTTTAGGTCAAAATTAGGCTTTGGGTTAAAATTAGGGCTTTGTGTCAAATTTTGGGTTTTGGTTCCAAATTAGGGTTTTTGGGTCAAAATTAAGATTTAGGGTTTGAATTTGGGTTTTGAGTTAAAAATAGGATTTTGGGTCAAAAATAGAGTTGGAATTAGGGTTTTGTGTTTGTGTCAAATTTAGGGTTTAGTTTCAAAATTAGGGTGTGAATTAGGGTTTTGGGTCAAAATTAGGGCTTTGGGTTAAAAGTAGGGTTTCGGTTAAAAATTAGGGTTCTGGGTCAAAATTAGGGTTTAGGGTTTGAAATAGGGTTTTGAGTTTAAAATATGGTTTTGGGTCAAAAATAGGGTTAGAATTATGGTTTTGGGTCCAAATTAGGGTTTAGGGTTTGAATTAGGGTTTTGAGTTAAAAATATGGTTTTGGGTCAAAATAGGGTTCAAATTAGGGTTTTGAGTTAAAATTAGGGTTTCGGATCAAATTTAGGGTTTTGGGTCAAATTTAGGGTTTAGGGTCAAAATTAGAGTTTGAATTAGTGTTTTGGGTTAAAATTAGGGCTTTGGATTAGAATTAGTGTTTTGGGTTAAAATTTTGGTATTGTGTCCAAATTAGGGTTTTGGGTCAAAATTAGAGTTCAGGGTTTAAATTAAGGTTTTGAGTTAAAAATAAAAATTAGGGTTTCGGGTCAAAATTAGGGCTTTGGGTTAAAAATAGGGTTTTGGGTTAAAATTATGGTTTATGATCAAAATTAGGATTTAGGGTTTGAATTAGGGTTTTGAGTTTAAAATTGGGTTTTGGGTCAAAATTAGGGCTTTGGGGGTTAAAATTTGGGTTTTGGGTTAAAATTTGGGTTTAGGGTTTAAAATTAGGGTTAGGATTTTGAGTTAAAAATAAGGTTTAGGGTAAAAAATAAGGTAAGAATTAGGGTTTTGGGTTTAAATTACGGTTTCGGGTCCTAATTAGGGTTCTGGGTCAAATTTAGGGTTTAGGGTCCAAATTAGGGTTTAGGGTTTTGAGTTTAAAATAGAGTTTTTCGGCAAAAATAGTGTTAGAATTATGGTTTTGGGTCAAAATTAGGGTTTTGGGTTTGAATTAGGGTTTTGAGTTAAAAATAGGGTTTTGGGTCAAAATAGGGTTAGAATTAGGGTTTTGTGTTAAAATTAGGGTTTCAGATCAAAATTAGAGTTCTGGGTCAAATTTAGGGTTTAGGGTCAAAATTATAGTTTGAATTAGGGTTTTGGGTCAAAACTAGGGCTTTGGGTTAGAATTAAGGTTTTGGGTTAAAATTTTGGTATTGGGTCCAAATTAGGGTTTTGGGTCAAAATCAGTGTTTAGGGTTTGAATTATGGTTTTGAATTAAAAATAGGGTTTTGGGTCAAAAATAGGATTAGAATTAGGATTTTGTGTTAAAAATAGGGTTTTCAAAATTAGGGTTCTGTGTCAAATTTAGGGTTTAGTTTCAAAATTAGGGTTTGAATTAGTGTTTTGGGTCAAACTTAGGGCTTTGGGTTAAAATTAGGGTTTTGGTCTAAAATTAGGGTTTTGGGTCAAAATTAGGGTTATGGGTCAAATTTAAGGTTTAGGGTTTTGAGTTAAAAAAAGGGTTTTGGGAAAAAAAATAGGGTTAGAATTGGTGTTTTGGGTCAAAATTACGGTTTTGGGTCAAATTTAGGGTTTAGGATCAAAATTAGGGTTTAGGGTTTGAATTATGGTTTTGGGTTAAAAATAGGGTTTCGAGTCTAAATTAGGGTTTTGGGTTAGAATTAGTGTTTTTGATCAAAATTAGGGCTTTGGGTTAAAATTAGGGTTTTGGGTTAAAAATAGGGTTTTGGGTCTAAATTAGGGTATTGGGTTAAAAATAGGGTTTTGGGTCAGAATTAGGCCTTTCGGTCAAAATTAGGGCTTTGGGTCAAAATTAGGGTTTAGGGTCAAAATTAGGGTTTTGAGTTAAAAAGAGGGTTTTGGGTCAAAAATAGGGTTAGAATTAGGGATTTGGGTTAAAATTAGGGTTTCTGTTCCAAATTAGGATTCTGGGTCAAATTTAGGGTTTAGGGACAAAATTTGGGTTTAGGGTTTGAATTAAAATAGGGTTCGAGTTAGGGTTTTGGGCCAATAGGCTTTGGGTTTAAATTAGGGTTATGGGTCAAATTTAGGGTTCTGGGTTAAATTTAGGGTTTAGGGTCGAAATTTAAATTTTTGTGTTTGAATTAGGGTTTTGGGTTTAAATTAGGGTTAGAATTAGGGTTTTGGGTTTAAATTAGGGTTTTGAGTCAAAATTTAGGTTTTGGGGTCCAAATTAGGGTTTTGGGTCTAAATAATAGTTTTGTGTCCAAATTTGGGTTTAGGGTTTGATTTAGGGTTTTTGGACAAAAATAGGGTTAGAATTAGAGTTTTGGGTCTAAAATAGGGTTAGAATTAGGGTTTTGGGTCAAAATTTGGGTTTTGGGTCAAAATCAAGGTTTCGGGATTTGAATTAAAAAAAGGGTTTTGGGACAAAAATAGGGTTAGAATAAGGGTTTTGGGTCTAAATTAGGGTTAGAATTAGGTTATGGGTCAAATTTAGGGTTTAGGATCAAAATTAGGGTTTAGGGTCAAAATTAGGGTTTAGGGTTTGAATTAGGGTTTTGGGTCTAAATTATGGTATTGGGTTTAAAATAGGGTTTGGAGTCAGAATTAGGGTTTTGGGTCAAAAGTAGGGCTTTGGGTCAAAATTAGGGTTTAGGGTCAAAATTAGGTTTAGGGTTTGAATTAGGGTTTTGAGTTAAAAAGAGGGTTTTGGGTCAAAAATAGGGTTAGAATTAGGGATTTGGGTTAAAATTAGGGTTTCGAGTAAAATTTAGGGTTTTGGGTCAAAATTAGGGTTTAGGGTTTTGATATGAGCCAAGGGGGGGGCAAGCCAACTTGTCATCAAGAATGATATGAGCCCAATAAGGAGCATGGACCAAGGAGCACTAAAAGGACTTGGTGGGTCTAAGACAAGAGCAAGAACCAAGAAAGCCCAAGAAGTTCTAAACCAAATAGTGTCAACCTTGACGGAAACAAGCCCAAGTTCAAGTCTTGATGGAGTGGAGGACAAAATGGTTACTTATCTCATCCAACTTGAAGACCCATGATGGGCTTGGTCGTCCACTTCCCATATTATCATTTTCTAGTTTATTTCAAGTAAATAAAGTGCAATAAACTTGGGTTTTATGAAGAATTTCGAATTTGGGTGCATAGTGGGAGGAATCTTGTTGGTTTGCATACCAATAGTAACTCCTTTAAGTTTTTAGACTTTTTATGTTTTGTTAATTATGTGGGAGTTACACTTTTAATTTGAGAAATAAGTGTGGCTGCTACATAATGATAGAGAGAGGGTAATAAGTCACTATTAAGTGGTTGAGTTAAGTGTGAATTTAGTAAGTCATGAATAGGCTAGTTATGTGGGGGTTATGGAATCATTGGGAAGACAAAGGGTGAAGCCAAATGTTGGCAGCCACACCCCTATATGTAACATGCCTAAACACATGAAATGGTAACTTGGATGTTGAATTTGGATTAAATCCATTTGTGAGGGAATTGTCTCTCTTTGGTTCTTGGTTGAGCCATCTTGTTCTTATCAAGAATCCACGATTCTTGTGGCGAACCTCACTTGGCTTAACAAACTCTCTAGTTTGTGGCGCCATCACCATCTCTAATCTTCACCATTTTCATATTTTCTTCCTTTTATGTTACAACTCAATTCTGACTTGGATTTGTAATTGTTAAAATTCAACCAAAAAAGATCATCAAAGGCAACCTCACCATTTGGTTGTCATCAAGTGGTATCAAAGCTTAGGCTTTGGTTGGATTTTCTGTGTTTTTGTTCTTCATCTTATACCTTTATTCTTTTCTTCTTTTAAACCCAAAAACTATCAAAAAAAAAATTACACTTTGAATCTATTTGTGAATGGAAATTTCGTGTTGTTGTTCTTGCTCAAAAACAAGTTTTCAAGTGTGATTCTCTTCTTCAAAGTTTGAAAAAAAAAATGAATATAAAATTCTATTTTAGCAATTTGTGTTCTTGAAAAAAAATATATTTCCCTTCTTCCTTGTTCTTATTTCCAAAGCTTTGCCTTTCTAGCCTTTCCTTTTGTTTCCTTTGTTTTGATAAGTTTTGTCATTTTTGTTACTTGATTTTTGGATTTTTGTGTGGATTGTGTTTGACTCCTCTAAGGCCTAAAAGAGAACAATTGAGTGGAAAAAGGCAAGAGTGAAAATTACATCTTGTGTGGAAAAAGCCAATTGAGTGAAATATACATTGTGCGCACTTGGTGAGTGGATTGGTTCTTACATATATATTTTTTTATTTTCTAACTTGTATTCTTTGCTATGTTGCGATTTGAAAATTTTGACTATGTACAAGAACATAGGAAAGAGGTTGAAGAGTGGATCCGGCAAATGCATGAGAGGCGTGACAAGAAGATGAGAGAGAACGAAAAAAAGAGGTTGAGAAAAGAGGAAAGAATGAAAAGACAAATAGAAAGTTTTGAAGACCACGTGAAGAAGTTGGTGGAAGACTCCAACAAGAAAGAGAATGATAGGAAAGAGAGAGAGAAAGCAAAACAAGAGAATGAGGCAAAAGCAAAAGAGAGTGAAAAGAAAAGTGACGATCAAAAGGAAGAAGAACAAGAGAGTGAAAAGAAGAGTGATGATAAAGAGAAAAATAGTGTGAAAAATAATGAGAAAAATAGTGTGGAAATAATTGAGAAAAAAAAGAGTTATTTGGAAACAAAAAGTGAAGAGAAGAGGGTTTTAATTTCAAGGCAGCCCCAATGCATATTTTATTACAAGAATTTTCATTTGGTTGCTAACACTTCTAATGATCTCTTTTTGCAAAAATTTGGAAATCTCATCCAAAAGGAAGTAACCCATGGTTTGGAAACTTGTATGATTTCCAAAATGCTCAACAAATCACCCACTCTTGCTTTACCTCCTATTGAGATATATTTTGAACTTAAGTCTAAAGCACCCAATGTGATTGTGAGGAATACTTTAGATGGAGCACCAATATCTAATTTTGGTGATGACGATTGTTTCAATTCGAGGTCGAATTCACTCAAAGAAGGAGGAGATGATATGAGCCAAGGGGGGGCAAGTCAACTTGTCATCAAGAATGATATGAGCCCAATAAGGAGCATGGACCAAGGAGCACTAAAAGGACTTGGTGGGTCTAAGACAAGAGCAAGAACCAAGAAAGCCCAAGAAGTTCTAAACCAAATAGTGTCAACCTTGACGGAAACAAGCCCAAGTTCAAGTCTTGATGGAGTGGAGGACAAAATGGTTACTTATCTCATCCAACTTGAAGACCCATGATGGGCTTGGTCGTCCACTTCCCATATTATCATTTTCTAGTTTATTTCAAGCAAATAAAGTGCAATAAACTTGGGTTTTATGAAGAATTTCGAATTTGGGTGCATAGTGGGAGGAATCTTGTTGGTTTGCATACCAATAGTAACTCCTTTAAGTTTTTAGACTTTTTATGTTTTGTTAATTATGTGGGAGTTACACTTTTAATTTGAGAAATAAGTGTGGCTGCTACATAATGATAGAGAGAGGGTAATAAGTCACTATTAAGTGGTTGAGTTAAGTGTGAATTTAGTAAGTCATGAATAGGCTAGTTATGTGGGGGTTATGGAATCATTGGGAAGACAAAGGGTGAAGCCAAATGTTGGCAGCCACACCCCTATATGTAACATGCCTAAACACATGAAATGGTAACTTGGATGTTGAATTTGGATTAAATCCATTTGTGAGGGAATTGTCTCTCTTTGGTTCTTGGTTGAGCCATCTTGTTCTTATCAAGAATCCACGATTCTTGTGGCGAACCTCACTTGGCTTAACAAACTCTCTAGTTTGTGGCGCCATCACCATCTCTAATCTTCACCATTTTCATATTTTCTTCCTTTTATGTTACAACTCAATTCTGACTTGGATTTGTAATTGTTAAAATTCAACCAAAAAAAGATCATCAAAGGCAACCTCACCATTTGGTTGTCATCAAGTGGTATCAAAGCTTAGGCTTTGGTTGGATTTTCTGTGTTTTTGTTCTTCATCTTATACCTTTATTCTTTTCTTCTTTTAAACCCAAAAACTATCAAAAAAAAAATTACACTTTGAATCTATTTGTGAATGGAAATTTCGTGTTGTTGTTCTTGCTCAAAAACAAGTTTTCAAGTGTGATTCTCTTCTTCAAAGTTTGAAAAAAAAAAGGAAGAGAAAAGTCTATTTGAGCAATTTGTGTTCTTGAAAAAAAAAAATATTTCCCTTCTTCCTTGTTCTTATTTCCAAAGCTTTGCCTTTCTAGCCTTTCCTTTTGTTTCCTTTGTTTTGATAAGTTTTGTCATTTTTGTTACTTGATTTTTGGATTTTTGTGTGGATTGTGTTTGACTCCTCTAAGGCCTAAAAGAGAACAATTGAGTGGAAAAAGGCAAGAGTGAAAATTACATCTTGTGTGGAAAAAGCCAATTGAGTGAAATATACATTGTGCGCACTTGGTGAGTGGATTGGTTCTTACATATATATTTTTTTATTTTCTAACTTGTATTCTTTGCTATGTTGCGATTTGAAAATTTTGACTATGTACAAGAACATAGGAAAGAGGTTGAAGAGTGGATCCGGCAAATGCATGAGAGGCGTGACAAGAAGATGAGAGAGAACGAAAAAAAAGAGGTTGAGAAAAGAGGAAAGAATGAAAAGACAAATAGAAAGTTTTGAAGACCACGTGAAGAAGTTGGTGGAAGACTCCAACAAGAAAGAGAATGATAGGAAAGAGAGAGAGAAAGCAAAACAAGAGAATGAGGCAAAAGCAAAAGAGAGTGAAAAGAAAAGTGACGATCAAAAGGAAGAAGAACAAGAGAGTGAAAAGAAGAGTGATGATAAAGAGAAAAATAGTGTGAAAAATAATGAGAAAAATAGTGTGGAAATAATTGAGAAAAAAAAGAGTTATTTGGAAACAAAAAGTGAAGAGAAGAGGGTTTTAATTTCAAGGCAGCCCCAATGCATATTTTATTACAAGAATTTTCATTTGGTTGCTAACACTTCTAATGATCTCTTTTTGCAAAAATTTGGAAATCTCATCCAAAAGGAAGTAACCCATGGTTTGGAAACTTGTATGATTTCCAAAATGCTCAACAAATCACCCACTCTTGCTTTACCTCCTATTGAGATATATTTTGAACTTAAGTCTAAAGCACCCAATGTGATTGTGAGGAATACTTTAGATGGAGCACCAATATCTAATTTTGGTGATGACGATTGTTTCAATTCGAGGTCGAATTCACTCAAAGAAGGAGGAGATGATATGAGCCAAGGGGGGGCAAGTCAACTTGTCATCAAGAATGATATGAGCCCAATAAGGAGCATGGACCAAGGAGCACTAAAAGGACTTGGTGGGTCTAAGACAAGAGCAAGAACCAAGAAAGCCCAAGAAGTTCTAAACCAAATAGTGTCAACCTTGACGGAAACAAGCCCAAGTTCAAGTCTTGATGGAGTGGAGGACAAAATGGTTACTTATCTCATCCAACTTGAAGACCCATGATGGGCTTGGTCGTCCACTTCCCATATTATCATTTTCTAGTTTATTTCAAGCAAATAAAGTGCAATAAACTTGGGTTTTATGAAGAATTTCGAATTTGGGTGCATAGTGGGAGGAATCTTGTTGGTTTGCATACCAATAGTAACTCCTTTAAGTTTTTAGACTTTTTATGTTTTGTTAATTATGTGGGAGTTACACTTTTAATTTGAGAAATAAGTGTGGCTGCTACATAATGATAGAGAGAGGGTAATAAGTCACTATTAAGTGGTTGAGTTAAGTGTGAATTTAGTAAGTCATGAATAGGCTAGTTATGTGGGGGTTATGGAATCATTGGGAAGACAAAGGGTGAAGCCAAATGTTGGCAGCCACACCCCTATATGTAACATGCCTAAACACATGAAATGGTAACTTGGATGTTGAATTTGGATTAAATCCATTTGTGAGGGAATTGTCTCTCTTTGGTTCTTGGTTGAGCCATCTTGTTCTTATCAAGAATCCACGATTCTTGTGGCGAACCTCACTTGGCTTATCAAACTCTCTAGTTTGTGGCGCCATCACCATCTCTAATCTTCACCATTTTCATATTTTCTTCCTTTTATGTTACAACTCAATTCTGACTTGGATTTGTAATTGTTAAAATTCAACCAAAAAGATCATCAAAGGCAACCTCACCATTTGGTTGTCATCAAGTGGTATCAAAGCTTAGGCTTTGGTTGGATTTTCTGTGTTTTTGTTCTTCATCTTCTACCTTTATTATTTTCTTATTTTAAACCCAAAAAATATAAAAAAAAAATTACACTTTGAATCTATTTGTGAATGGAAATTTCGTGGTTGTTGTTCTTGCTCAAAAACAAGTTTTCAAGTGTGATTCTCTTCTTCAAAGTTTGAAAAAAAAAGGAAGAGAAAAGTCTATTTGAGCAATTTGTGTTCTTGAAAAAAAAAAAGAGTATTTCCCTTCTTCCTTGTTCTTATTTCCAAAGCTTTGCCTTTCTAGCCTTTCCTTTTGTTTCCTTTGTTTTGATAAGTTTTGTGATTTTTGTTACTTGATTTTTGGATTTTTGTGTGGATTGTGTTTGACTCCTCTAAGGCCTAAAAGAGAACAATTGAGTGGAAAAAGGCAAGAGTGAAAATTACATCTTGTGTGGAAAAAGCCAATTGAGTGAAATATACATTGTGCGCACTTGGTGAGTGGATTGGTTCTTACATATATATTTTTTTATTTTCTAACTTGTATTCTTTGCTATGTTGCGATTTGAAAATTTTGACTATGTACAAGAACATAGGAAAGAGGTTGAAGAGTGGATCCGGCAAATGCATGAGAGGCGTGACAAGAAGATGAGAGAGAACGAAAAAAAGAGGTTGAGAAAAGAGGAAAGAATGAAAAGACAAATAGAAAGTTTTGAAGACCACGTGAAGAAGTTGGTGGAAGACTCCAACAAGAAAGAGAATGATAGGAAAGAGAGAGAGAAAGCAAAACAAGAGAATGAGGCAAAAGCAAAAGAGAGTGAAAAGAAAAGTGACGATCAAAAGGAAGAAGAACAAGAGAGTGAAAAGAAGAGTGATGATAAAGAGAAAAATAGTGTGAAAAATAATGAGAAAAATAGTGTGGAAATAATTGAGAAAAAAAAGAGTTATTTGGAAACAAAAAGTGAAGAGAAGAGGGTTTTAATTTCAAGGCAGCCCCAATGCATATTTTATTACAAGAATTTTCATTTGGTTGCTAACACTTCTAATGATCTCTTTTTGCAAAAATTTGGAAATCTCATCCAAAAGGAAGTAACCCATGGTTTGGAAACTTGTATGATTTCCAAAATGCTCAACAAATCACCCACTCTTGCTTTACCTCCTATTGAGATATATTTTGAACTTAAGTCTAAAGCACCCAATGTGATTGTGAGGAATACTTTAGATGGAGCACCAATATCTAATTTTGGTGATGACGATTGTTTCAATTCGAGGTCGAATTCACTCAAAGAAGGAGGAGATGATATGAGCCAAGGGGGGGCAAGTCAACTTGTCATCAAGAATGATATGAGCCCAATAAGGAGCATGGACCAAGGAGCACTAAAAGGACTTGGTGGGTCTAAGACAAGAGCAAGAACCAAGAAAGCCCAAGAAGTTCTAAACCAAATAGTGTCAACCTTGACGGAAACAAGCCCAAGTTCAAGTCTTGATGGAGTGGAGGACAAAATGGTTACTTATCTCATCCAACTTGAAGACCCATGATGGGCTTGGTCGTCCACTTCCCATATTATCATTTTCTAGTTTATTTCAAGCAAATAAAGTGCAATAAACTTGGGTTTTATGAAGAATTTCGAATTTGGGTGCATAGTGGGAGGAATCTTGTTGGTTTGCATACCAATAGTAACTCCTTTAAGTTTTTAGACTTTTTATGTTTTGTTAATTATGTGGGAGTTACACTTTTAATTTGAGAAATAAGTGTGGCTGCTACATAATGATAGAGAGAGGGTAATAAGTCACTATTAAGTGGTTGAGTTAAGTGTGAATTTAGTAAGTCATGAATAGGCTAGTTATGTGGGGGTTATGGAATCATTGGGAAGACAAAGGGTGAAGCCAAATGTTGGCAGCCACACCCCCTATATGTAACATGCCTAAACACATGAAATGGTAACTTGGATGTTGAATTTGGATTAAATCCATTTGTGAGGGAATTGTCTCTCTTTGGTTCTTGGTTGAGCCATCTTGTTCTTATCAAGAATCCACGATTCTTGTGGCGAACCTCACTTGGCTTAACAAACTCTCTAGTTTGTGGCGCCATCACCATCTCTAATCTTCACCATTTTCATATTTTCTTCCTTTTATGTTACAACTCAATTCTGACTTGGATTTGTAATTGTTAAAATTCAACCAAAAAGATCATCAAAGGCAACCTCACCATTTGGTTGTCATCAAGTGGTATCAAAGCTTAGGCTTTGGTTGGATTTTCTGTGTTTTTGTTCTTCATCTTATACCTTTATTCTTTTCTTCTTTTAAACCCAAAAACTATCAAAAAAAAAATTACACTTTGAATCTATTTGTGAATGGAAATTTCGTGTTGTTGTTCTTGCTCAAAAACAAGTTTTCAAGTGTGATTCTCTTCTTCAAAGTTTGAAAAAAAAAAGGAAGAGAAAAGTCTATTTGAGCAATTTGTGTTCTTGAAAAAAAAATATATTTCCCTTCTTCCTTGTTCTTATTTCCAAAGCTTTGCCTTTCTAGCCTTTCCTTTTGTTTCCTTTGTTTTGATAAGTTTTGTCATTTTTGTTACTTGATTTTTGGATTTTTGTGTGGATTGTGTTTGACTCCTCTAAGGCCTAAAAGAGAACAATTGAGTGGAAAAAGGCAAGAGTGAAAATTACATCTTGTGTGGAAAAAGCCAATTGAGTGAAATATACATTGTGCGCACTTGGTGAGTGGATTGGTTCTTACATATATATTTTTTTATTTTCTAACTTGTATTCTTTGCTATGTTGCGATTTGAAAATTTTGACTATGTACAAGAACATAGGAAAGAGGTTGAAGAGTGGATCCGGCAAATGCATGAGAGGCGTGACAAGAAGATGAGAGAGAACGAAAAAAAGAGGTTGAGAAAAGAGGAAAGAATGAAAAGACAAATAGAAAGTTTTGAAGACCACGTGAAGAAGTTGGTGGAAGACTCCAACAAGAAAGAGAATGATAGGAAAGAGAGAGAGAAAGCAAAACAAGAGAATGAGGCAAAAGCAAAAGAGAGTGAAAAGAAAAGTGACGATCAAAAGGAAGAAGAACAAGAGAGTGAAAAGAAGAGTGATGATAAAGAGAAAAATAGTGTGAAAAATAATGAGAAAAATAGTGTGGAAATAATTGAGAAAAAAAGAGTTATTTGGAAACAAAAAGTGAAGAGAAGAGGGTTTTAATTTCAAGGCAGCCCCAATGCATATTTTATTACAAGAATTTTCATTTGGTTGCTAACACTTCTAATGATCTCTTTTTGCAAAAATTTGGAAATCTCATCCAAAAGGAAGTAACCCATGGTTTGGAAACTTGTATGATTTCCAAAATGCTCAACAAATCACCCACTCTTGCTTTACCTCCTATTGAGATATATTTTGAACTTAAGTCTAAAGCACCCAATGTGATTGTGAGGAATACTTTAGATGGAGCACCAATATCTAATTTTGGTGATGACGATTGTTTCAATTCGAGGTCGAATTCACTCAAAGAAGGAGGAGATGATATGAGCCAAGGGGGGGCAAGTCAACTTGTCATCAAGAATGATATGAGCCCAATAAGGAGCATGGACCAAGGAGCACTAAAAGGACTTGGTGGGTCTAAGACAAGAGCAAGAACCAAGAAAGCCCAAGAAGTTCTAAACCAAATAGTGTCAACCTTGACGGAAACAAGCCCAAGTTCAAGTCTTGATGGAGTGGAGGACAAAATGGTTACTTATCTCATCCAACTTGAAGACCCATGATGGGCTTGGTCGTCCACTTCCCATATTATCATTTTCTAGTTTATTTCAAGCAAATAAAGTGCAATAAACTTGGGTTTTATGAAGAATTTCGAATTTGGGTGCATAGTGGGAGGAATCTTGTTGGTTTGCATACCAATAGTAACTCCTTTAAGTTTTTAGACTTTTTATGTTTTGTTAATTATGTGGGAGTTACACTTTTAATTTGAGAAATAAGTGTGGCTGCTACATAATGATAGAGAGAGGGTAATAAGTCACTATTAAGTGGTTGAGTTAAGTGTGAATTTAGTAAGTCATGAATAGGCTAGTTATGTGGGGTTATGGAATCATTGGGAAGACAAAGGGTGAAGCCAAATGTTGGCAGCCACACCCCTACATGTAACATGCCCAAACACATGAAATGGTAACTTGGATGTTGAATTTGGATTAAATCCATTTGTGAGGGAATTGTCTCTCTTTGGTTCTTGGTTGAGCCATCTTGTTCTTATCAAGAATCCACGATTCTTGTGGCGAACCTCACTTGGCTTATCAAACTCTCTAGTTTGTGGCGCCTTCACCATCTCTAATCTTCACCATTTTCATATTTTCTTCCTTTTATGTTACAACTCAATTCTGACTTGGATTTGTAATTGTTAAAATTCAACCAAAAAGATCATCAAAGGCAACCTCACCATTTGGTTGTCATCAGGTGGTATCAAAGCTTAGGCTTTGGTTGGATTTTCGGTGTTTTTGTTCTTCATCTTCTACCTTTATTCTTTTCTTCTTTTAAACCCAAAAAATATCCAAAAAAAAAAATTACACTTTGAATCTATTTGTGAACGGAAATTTCGTGGTTGTTGTTCTTGCTCAAAAACAAGTTTTCAAGCGTGATTCTCTTCTTCAAAGTTTGAAAAAAAAAGGAAGAGAAAAGTCTATTTGAGCAATTTGTGTTCTTGAAAAAAAAAAGAAAGAAAAATATTTCCCTTCTTCCTTGTTCTTATTTCCAAAGCTTTGCCTTTCTAGCCTTTCCTTTTGTTTCCTTTGTTTTGATAAGTTTTGTGATTTTTGTTACTTGATTTTTGGATTTTTGTGTGGATTGTATTTGACTCCTCTAAGGACTAAAAGAGAACAATTGAGTGGAAAAAGGCAAGAGTGAAAATTACATCTTGTGTGGAAAGAGGGTCATGGGTTATCCAAGAGATCAATGCAAGAGGGTCATGGGTTAACGATGGGATCAATGACGTCAAGGTCATGGGTTAATCATGTGATCATGACAAGGGGATCATGGGTTAACCATGGGATCATGCAAAGGGGGTCATGTGTTAACCATGGGATCATGGCAATTTGGTCAGGTGTTAATCATGAGATTATTGTGTGAGGGTCAAGGGTCAACCATTGGATCATGGCGTGAGGGTTATGTGTTAACTATGGGATCATGTCAAGAGGGTCATGGGTTAACCGTGGGATCATGGCGTGAGGGTCATGGGTTAACCATGGGATCATGGCAAATGGGTCATGGGTTAACCATGGGATTATGGCGTCTGGGCCATGGGTTAACCATGGGATCATGGTAAACGGGTCATGGGTTAACCATAGGCTTATGACAAGAGGGTCAAGGGTTAACCTTGGGATCATGACGTTAGGGTCATGGGATAACCATGAGATGATGGCAAGTGGGTCATGGGTTAGCCTTGAGATCATGGAAAGTGGGTCATGGGTGAGGAATTTTACGCAAGTGGGTCCTGGATTAACCATGAGATCACAGCAAGGGGTTTTGGGGTAACCATGTGATCAAGGCAAGAGGGTCTTGGGTTAACCTTGGGATCAATGCAAGAGGGTCATGGGTTAACCATGGGATCATTGCATGATGGTAATGGGTTAACCAAGGGATCATTGCGTTGGTGTGATGTGTTAACCATGGGATCATGGCTAGTGGGACATGGGTTATCCATGGATCATGGGTGGTAGGAAAAAATCCAAGGAAGGAGGCCCATTGGTCCGTTGGACCCATGGGAACCACCCGATTCTAGCCAAACGACACCGTCTCATCCACTTTTCCTATTTTCGAAGTATTTTCTCCGCATCATAATTTCCAGGACGGGTGCGGCTTTCTGACAGTCGTGGTCCCATATATTTTAAAATTCATTTGACACTGTTTACAACTTTTCCGGCATCTTCCGGTGGGTCTTTATGCCGGGGTTTGGTGATTCCGCAGTCCTGAGGGCCCCGCACCGCTGACCGGCGGGGTACTCGTTTGAGGCCGTTTACGGTCTCCCACCTTCGGTGTTTTGGCGACCACGACTTTCCGGAGTCATGCTCCGGGTCGGCCGATAAAGTTGTTGAGAAAAATAGGTGCAACACGAGGACGTCCCCGGAGGTCACCCATCCTAGTACTACTCTCGCCCAAGCACGGTTAAATGCGGAGTTCTGATGGGATTCGGTGCATTAGTGCTGGTATGACCGCACCTGTTAGTCTGCGCGCGATCAAATTCTTTATACGCTTACTTACCGCGACGTGCCGAGCCTGCTTACCCCCTCGGGCTCCGGCCAGCTCCGCTTCCGTATGGGGCTTCGAGACATCGGGACATGCCGATAATTACGATTTGTTTTCACGTGCTACGAATGACCTGAATTTTGGCAGGGTGGTAGGGAAAAATTCAAGAACGAGGCCCATGGTCCGTTGGATCAATGGGCGCCACCCGACTCGCCAAACGGCGCCGTCTCGGCCACTTTTCCTATTTTCAAGTATTTTCTCCGCATCATAATTACCAGGAGCGGGTGCGGCTTTCCGGCGATCGTGGTCCCATATTTTTTAAAATTC
>JAUPTC010000074.1:117500-125000 GCA_030762895.1 Sophora flavescens | reverse complement strand
TTGACTGGTTTTATAACTAGTCAAGACCTTGGCTTTGTGCTTATTTTATATCATTTTCACCCAAATTAGACTTGATTGTCCTTAAGTAGTATTTTGAGTCTGTAAAGTGTTTTTAAGTTAATTTAGTTGATTTAGAGTGAATAAAGTATTTACTTTTATTTTCTATTTTCAGGTTAATAAAAAGGAATAATTCTGGAGTGTCTCGCCCCGCGAGAAGGCTGTTCGCCCCGCGAACCAGAAGGTGACTGTTCCTGAAAATTGCAAAACTTTCTGTCTCGCCCCGCGAAGGAGGACTCGCCTCGCGAGTACCTGGAAGTCAGAGAGCATCACGGTTTACCCGTGTTGAAGGCCACGGGCGTTGCAGTTTGGGAATTTGAAGAGTTCGCCTCGCGAAGATATGCTCGCCTTGCGAGAAGACCAAGAGTTGCAGACCTTCGAATAATTCGCCTCGCGAGCAGTGCTTCGCCTCGCGAGGACTTGGATTCCAGAAACGTGTATATAAGTAGTCTTAGGCAGAACTGAGAGAAGGAGGTCGGGGGCTAGTCAGTTTTGGCTAGTCTTAGCTAGTCAGTAGTTGTAGTTGTTTTGTTTCCTTTTCTGCTTATGTTTGTTATGGAGAACTAGTCTCCTAGATTAATCTACTGTGATTGGTTTTAATTACACTTGAGGTTCTTGTATTTCCTGTTTTCATTTCCTTTTCTCTTTTCAATACTATGTTATGCATTTCTGTTTGTTTAATTCAGGAATGTATAGTATTGTATTGATTCGTTCCGGTGATGTTATGTTCCTATACTTAATCGTGTTTGTTTAATTCGCGTGTGTTCATTCATGTTCGTTTAGTTCATGAGAGCTTAACCCCGTTTGTTTAATTCGGGAATAGGAACATATATCCGTAGTAGCGGTTTCGTTTGTTAATTGTTGCTACAACCGGGAGGGGATTAGAATCCGCTTAGGGCTTGGATTTATTTGAACCAATGATAGTGGGAAACCAAGAACAGTAGGTTAATCGTTCTTTAGCTAATTTGTTAGTCTCTTAACCTGCCTGTTTTTATTGCTTTGTTTTCTTTATTTTGTCTCAATCTAAAACCCCCCATTTCTAACTTTTTCTGTTAATAATAACAACACCTAAAGAGTCCTTGAGAGACGATCCGAGTTGTCGCTCTATACTACATTATTTTCATAATCGCTCGTTCTTTTTGGTGCATGGCGACAGCGTGGTCAAAAATTGGCGCCGCTGCCGGGGACTCTGGTTTGTTGTTATTAGCAGAAAATAAAAAAAAATAAAAAATCGCTAATTAGTTCTGTCTGCTTTGTCTGGATGTGTGATTGCCATGGATAATTACATGTTTGGATATTTGCCTAATGTTTATTATGAACCACCATCTTGCATGTATTATCCTAATTTTAGTGAGCCACCACCATACTATCCTAGCCAAGTGACCACCTCTGCACCTTCCGAACCTTCACAGAGCACCTTGGATGAGATTGCTTCAATGCTACAACAAATGGAAGAGAACAATCAACGGATGGCACAACAAGATCTTGAATTTCAACGGATGATGGAGGCAAGTAATCTTCAATACCAGAGGGACCAAGCTGAATCTCAGAAGTTGTCCGCTCTAATTGATCAAGTTACCGCCAACTCAGCTGCAATGCTAACTCCACAGCCCATTGAAGAACATAAAGATTCACAAGTTATTCTTGAAAATATTTCTGATGATGATTTTGATAATGTTTCTGTTGATGATGAATTATGTGTTGAATCCCCTGATCCTAATGCTTGTTATTGTGATGGAACTGCTTTGTGTGTAGAATGTTTTACAGGTTTATACTTTTCAGGAAAAATAGAAAATGCAGATCGTTTTGCAGGTTTATTTTTTTTCAGGAAACTTAGAAAAGGAGGATCAAGAGGACATCTGCTCCACCGTGCTTGAGGATGATGAAGAACCTTTGGGAGTAGATGATGCAATTAAAGCAAATGCATGTGTTGAGAGTAATGGGGTGGATACACTGTGTGAAGAATTCCCAGACATTCTAACTTTTTCTGATTCATTTTCTTGTAATATATGTACTAACTCTAACCTTTGTGTGGTGTGCGCTGAAATTTCTGCATGTATAGCAGGTGATAACTTTGTTAGTGCAGTGGATGAAGACCTTGCAGAAGTTGCAGCAGCACCGGAAGCACCAGTAACCCCAGCTAACTGTTTGCCACCCCCCCCTGTGGAACCAAAAGCTCTGGATTCTGCACCCTTGGATTTTGCACCATGGCCAATCCAAGAGGTTGAAACCCACTTCTATTGGGGAGACTTTGTAGATAAAGAGGTCAGCTATGACCCGAAGGGGAGTGAGAAGTCCGCCGCACTCGGCGAAGTCATCATAATTGTCAAGTGCTCACCCCCACATCAAGGCTGCGAGTTAGGGAAACATGGAATGAACTCCCCCTCTTTGTCTATCACATGGGCCTTATGCTACAAGCAATGGGATCCTGGTGGAACCGCCCTTCAATGAGTTTTCTTAACCCTTTCTCCTTTTTAATTTTCTTTTCCTTACTTTAATTCTGTTTTGTTTTGAATAAAGCTCCTGAATAATTTGAGAAGCTCAGGAGTTGTGTTTGTGTCTTGGTTATGGCAAGTTTATTGGATTTTATTAATTTTTGCATAGATTGATTGCATGATATTGTTGACTGTTTTCCCCCTAGGATTTAAAAATTTTTGAAAAAAAATGATTCCCATATGACTGAAAACTTAACTTTGAGATTTTATTATGATGGCATGATTTATGATAAGTTTGGGGTGATAGGAAGCACACACTAGGGATAGAATATCTTTCAAATAATTTGCAAAAATGTCCAGGTGAGGTTTTTGAGCCTCCAACATGTTTTTGACTGTGTGAAAATCACTTTTTAAGTTGCACTTTCCTGAATTTGCTTGAATCTCTTTTTGATTTGCATGATTATGTGTTTGCTTCATATGATTTAGGCATTTTCTTTGTAAATAACTACTTAGCCTAAAATAACCATTCCTAATGCATGTTCCTTAGTTAGCCCTATTGAGCCTATTAGCTTGTTAATTCTTGATAACCTAATGTTATAAGCCCAAAAATCTGGAAAACCATGTTAACCCGATCTTAGGATTAGGAGAGCATGTAATCTTAGAATGGGTGCAAGAAACCAAAGTTTGGGGTGGCTGCAAGGTGTATCATGCTGTTTGGGATTGAGAAAAAAAAATTTATGTAAAAAAAAAAATTGTTGTAAAAAAAAAATAATAAAAAAAAGAAGAGAAAAAAAAAGAGAAAAGAAAAACAGAAAAAAAAATAAAAGTGCAAAAATGCCAAAAAGAAATAAAAAGGCTGTAGCCACCCAGAAGCATAAAGAAAAAAAAATAAATAAGAAAAGGAACTTGAGTTTAATTTCAAAGTGTAAATAATGTTCATGCTCTCTTAGTTCCTAGGGTCTTCAGCCTAGTACTTTTGTATATCCTACCTTTAGCCAGGCCCCATTACAACCCATAAAAGTCCTTTTGATGTTGCTTGCATGTTTTCTGTGGGAATCATTTTGAGATGAAAATCAAATTTATGGGAAGTGCTCTTAAAAGTGAAACTGAGTGAATTGTTGATAGCCTGACACAAACTGAGCATTTGAGTGAAACACAAATTTCCCTTGTGAGGAAGGCAGTTGTTTGGATTTGGTGATCTCTCTCTTGTGTGTGACTTAGATCCCCTGCTTAGATTGATGATTGTTTAAATAATGAAATTCTCAATTGTTTAGAATGAAAGATTTTGGGGATTGCTTTGTTTGTAGGGGGGGGGGGGGGGGGACATTGAATTGTTTTGATAAATTGCTTGAAATTTGTGTGAAAATTGATTGAATCCTTAAGCTTGCCAGGTCTTGAGTCTTTTTAAGTTTTTAAGTTTTAGTTTGCTTGGGGACAAGCAAAGTTTAAGTTTGGGGTATTTTGATGAGCCTCTGTTTGACTGGTTTTATAACTAGTCAAGACCTTGGCTTTGTGCTTATTTTATATCATTTTCACCCAAATTAGACTTGATTGTCCTTAAGTAGTATTTTGAGTCTGTAAAGTGTTTTTAAGTTAATTTAGTTGATTTAGAGTGAATAAAGTATTTACTTTTATTTTCTATTTTCAGGTTAATAAAAATGAATAATTCTGGAGTGTCTCGCCCCGCGAGAAGGCTGTTCGCCCCGCGAACCAGAAGGCGACTGTTCCTGAAAATTGCAAAACTTTCTGTCTCGCCCCGCGAAGGAGGACTCGCCTCGCGAGTACCTGGAAGTCAGAGAGCATCACGGTTTACCCGTGTTGAAGGCCACGGGCGTTGCAGTTTGGGAATTTGAAGAGTTCGCCTCGCGAAGATATGCTCGCCTCGCGAGAAGACCAAGAGTTGCAGACCTTTCGCATAATTCGCCTCGCGAGCAGTGCTTCGCCTCGCGAGGACTTGGATTCCAGAAACGTGTATATAAGTAGTCTTAGGCAGAACTGAGAGAAGGAGGCCGGGGGCTAGTCAGTTTTGGCTAGTCTTAGCTAGTCAGTAGTTGTAGTTGTTTTGTTTCCTTTTCTGCTTATGTTTGTTATGGAGAACTAGTCTCCTAGATTAATCTACTGTGATTGGTTTTAATTACACTTGAGGTTCTTGTATTTCCTGTTTTCATTTCCTTTTCTCTTTTCAATACTATGTTATGCATTTCTGTTTGTTTAATTCAGGAATGTATAGTATTGTATTGATTCGTTCCGGTGATGTTATGTTCCTATACTTAATCGCGTTTGTTTAATTCGCGTGTGTTCATTCATGTTCGTTAAGTTCATGAGAGCTTAACCCCGTTTGTTTAATTCGGGAATAGGAACATATATCCGTAGTAGCGGTTTCGTTTGTTAATTGTTGCTACAACCGGGAGGGGATTAGAATCCGCTTAGGGCTTGGATTTATTTGAACCAATGATAGTGGGAAACCAAGAACAGTAGGTTAATCGTTCTTTAGCTAATTTGTTAGTCTCTTAACCTGCCTGTTTTTATTGCTTTGTTTTCTTTATTTTGTCTCAATCTAAAACCCCCCATTTCTAACTTTTTCTGTTAATAATAACAACACCTAAAGAGTCCTTGAGAGACGATCCGAGTTGTCGCTCTATACTACATTATTTTCATAATCGCTCGTTCTTTTTGGCGCGTGGCGACAGCGCGGTCACACCCCTTCCAAGGCCACTTCAGGACGAAAACCCGTGCCTTGGAGCTTCGGATCCGCCCCGGAAGGCATCACCTAACACCACGTCCATCAACAATCAAGGTCGAGGAGCCACGCACCCACAACCTCGCCACACCAATGAGTACCCCATAAAATTGTTAAATATCGAAAGCCAACATTTTTTAAAAACCAAAAACATCGCGAGGATCCCTTGGGATGCGCCTTCAGCCGATCTAGTGTTGGGCACCCCTAACAAGGCCACTTCAGGATGATCACCCGTCTCTTGGTGCTTCGGCACCGCCTCGAAAGGCATCACCTAACACCACGTCCATCCACAATCAAGGTCGAGGAGCCATGCACCCACAACCTCGCCACACCATTGAGAACCCCACGAAATTGATAAATATCGAAAGTCAACATTTTTAAAAACAAAAAACATCGCGAGGATCCTTTCCGATGTGCCTCAGCCAATCTGGTGTTGGGCACCCCTAACAAGTCCGCTTCAGGACGATCACCCGTCTCTTGGTGCTTCGGCTACATCCCGGAAGGCATCACCTAACACCACGTCCATCCATAACCAAGGTCGAGGAGTTGCGCACCCAAAGCATCACCACACCATCGAGTACCCCACCACGAAATTGATAAATATTGAAAGCCAACATTTTTATAAACCAACAACTTCGCGAGGATCCTTTCCGATGCGCCTTCAGTCAATCTGGTGTTTGAGCACCTCTCACAAGGCAACTTCAGGACGATCACCCGTCTTTTGGTGCTTCGGCTCCGCCCCGGAAGGCATCACCTAACACCACGTCCATCCACAACCAAGGTCGAGGAGCCACACGCCCACAGCATCGCCACACCATCGAGTATCCCACGAAATTGATAAATATCGAAAACCAACATTTTTAAAAACCAACAACATCGCGAGGATCCTTTTCGATGCACCTTCAGTCGATCTGGTGTTTGAGCACCCCTTACAAGGACACTTCAGGACGATCACCCGTCTCTTGGTGCTTCGGCTCCGCCTCGGAAGGCATCATCACCTAACACCACGTCCATCCAAAACCAAGGTCGACGAACGGTGCACCCTCAGCCTCGCCACACCATCGAGTACCCCACCAAATTGATAAAATCGAATAACATTTTTAAAAACGAAATTTCGAAAGCCAACATTTTTATAATGGGTGCCAGCCACATTGCGAGGATCCTTTACGGTGCGCCTTCAACTGGTTTGGTGTTGGGGACCCCCACCTTGGTCACATCCAGAAGATCACGCCTCCCTTCGTGTTGCGGATCCCCCCCGAAGGGCATAACCAAACACAACGTCCATCCACAACCAAGGTCGAGGAGCCACACCCATGAATCCTCAACACACCATGGAAAATCCCCACAAAAACGGTCCAATCCAATGCCCACATTTTTCCCCGCGTCCGCCTCCCGGTCCCGCCCGTGCCTTGGGCCACAGAGTCGGTCCATCGGAAGATGACCCGATCGAGTCACCTACCATGTCGTGGGCAAGGTCGATGTGCAATGTTTGGGATAATTGCACGGGCTTTGGGGGGGTGGACCATGGTGCACCAGGCTTGGAACCAGGTCAGGGTCAGACTGGCACCTCCCCCCCCCCCTATAAAAGCATAATATGCAAAGACCCATTTTCCAGCACAAGACATCCTCTTTGCTGGGGAGACAAACTCTTTTTTTCCAAGATAGATGTCGAATGCTTATAAAAATAGGATCTATGGGACGAAAAATTTATAGAATTTTTCACCATACCATTTTTGCTTTATAAATTTTCAAAGTGGAAAACCGAAACAATTCACAAAAAATGGAAAAATGGGTCTAGCCATCGAATTTTGAGCTGATTTTTTTCAGGCACGCTACTTATATTATTCCCAATATGCCCACAAAGTTTCGTGGCATTTCATGAAGGTTGTGATTTTGTATGATTTTTCAACCGAAATCAGGGATATGCGACAGCTCGACGACTAGGAACCTAGGATACAAATTGAATTTTGACCTGAATTTTTGCAGGCACTCTTGATATATTATTTCCAGCTTTACCTCCAAATTTCATTGCATTTCATAGAGCGGTTGGGGTTTTGGGAACTTTTAGCAGAAATGTGGTATACTAGCATACTTAAACATGTGGTGGACCCTCGTTTACAGGTTTGCTTTTCCACCACGCCTTATAAAAAGTCTAGGGGGATCAGGGGAATGCTCTCAAGCTTGGACCACAACATTTGCCCGTCGGTGCTCGGTGCATCTGCGACGTGTGCCGAGCACGGTGGTCATGCACGAGTCACGGGTGATGCA
>JAUPTC010000074.1:85000-107500 GCA_030762895.1 Sophora flavescens | reverse complement strand
CCAAAAAATGGAAAATGGGTCTAGCCATCGATTTTTGAGCTGATTTTTTTTCATGAAGGTTGTTATTTTTTATGACTTTTCAACCAAAATTAGGGATATGTGACAGTTCGACGACAAGTAACCTAGGCTACAAATTGAATTTTGACCTGAATTTTTGCAGACACTTTTGCTATATTATTTCCAGCTTTACCTCCAAATTTAGTTTCATTTCATTGAGGGGTTGGAGTTTTTGGAAATTTTAGCCGAAATGTGGTATACTAGCATACTTAAACATGTGGTGGACCCTGGTTTACAGGTTTGATTTTCCACCACACCTTATAAAAAGTGTAGGGGGGTCAGGGGAATGCTCTCAAGCTTGTATCACAACATTTACCCGTCAGTGCTCGGTGCATCTGTGACGTGTGCCGAGCACAGTGGTCATGCACGAGTCACGCGTGATGCAATGTATCACTTTCAACCTTGGTGCAAGAGTGACTAGCCACCCAAAATGAACCTCCATCTTCCGGCACCAACACCTTCAATCGATCAGTGCCATGTGCACCAGACCCTTGCAACCTTGGTTCCTGTCCGCACCGACCGAGCCAAGTCAGGAATCTGGTGCACCACACCGAGCAAAATCAGGAATCTGGTGCACCAGATCGAGCCAAATCATGAATCTGGTGCACCACACCCAGCAAAGTCAGGAATCTAGTGCACCAGACCGAGCCAAGTCAGGAATCTTGTGCACCACACCGACCCAAGTTTGGAATCTGGTGTACCAGACCGAGCCAAATCATGAATCTGGTGCACCATACCGAGCCAAGTCAGGAATCTGGTGCACCAGACCGAGCCAAGTCAGGAATCTGGTGTACCACACCGAGCCAAGTCATGAATCTGGGGCACCACACCGAGCCAAGTCAGGAATCTGGTGCACCACACCGAGCCAAGTCAGGAATCTGGTGCACCAGACCGAGCCAAGTCATGAATCTGGTGCACCAGACCGAGCCAACTCTGGAATCTGGTGCACCACACCGAGCCAAATCAGGAATCTGGTGCACCACACCGAATCAAGTCTTGAATCTGGTGCACCAGACGGAGCCAAACCATGAATCAGGTGCACAAGGCCGGTGCTATAGATCGTGCCAAGTCATGAATCTGGTGCACCACATCGAGCCAAATCAGGAATCTAGTGCACCAAATCGAGCCAAGTCTGGAATCTGGTGCACCACACCGAGCCAAATCATGAATCTGGTGCACCACACCGGATCAAGTCATGAATCTGGTGCACCAGACGGAGCCAAACCACGAATCAGGTGCACCACACCGTGCCAAGTCAGGAATCTGGTACACCACACCGAGCCAAATCTTGAATCTGGTGCACCATACCGAGCCAAGTCAGGAATCGGGGCACCAAATCGAGCCAAATCCTGAATCAGGTTCACCAGACCGGGCCAAGTCATGAATCTAGTGCTCTAGACCGTGCCAATTCATGAATCTGGTTAACTACACCGAGCCTAGTCAGGAATCTGGTGCACCAGACCGAGCCAAGTCAGGAATCTGGTGCACTAGACCGAGCCAAATCATGAATCTGGTACACCACATCGAGCCAAGTCAAGAATCTGGTGCACCAGACCGAGCCAAGTCACGAATTTGGTGCACCACATCGAGCAAAATCATGAATCTGGTGCACCACACTAAGCCAAGTCAGGAATCAAGGGCACCAGACCGAGCCAAACCCTGAATCTGGTGCACCAGACTGGGCCAAGTCATGAATCTGGTGCTCCAGACCGCGCCAAGTCAGGAATCCGGTGCTCCAAACCGTGATAAGTCAGGAATCTGGTGCACCAGATCGAGCCAAGTCATGAATCTGGTGCACCAGACCGAGCCAAGTCTCTAATCTGGTGCACCACACCGAGCAAAACCATGAATCGGGTACACCTCACCGGATCAAGTCATGAATCTGGTGCCCCAGATGGAGCCAAACCATGAATCAGGTGCACCAGACCGGTGCTCTAGACCGTGCCAAGTCATGAGGCTGGTGCCCCACACTGAGCCAAATCAGGAATCTGGTGCACCAGACCGAGCCATGTCTGGAATCTGGTGCACCACACCGATCCAAATCATGAATTTGGTGCACCCGGGGACCCGTGCCCGGTGCACCATTCCCTCATTCCCTCGGTTCCTTTCCGCGCAGACCGAGCCAGATCCAGCACCTGTTGCATCCGGGGACCCGTGGCCGGTGCACCATTCCCTCATTCCCTTGGTTCCTTTTCGCACTGACCGAGCCAGATCCAGCACCTGGTGCACCCGGGGACCCGTGCCCAGTGCACCATTCCCTCGTTCCTTATAATAGCATAATATGCAAAGACCCATTTTCCAGCACAAAACATCCTTTTTGCTGGGGAGACATACTCTTTTTTTCCAAGCTAGAGGTCGAATTTTGGCCTATTTTTTGCAAGGATGCTTATAATAATGGGATCTAGGGGACGAAAAATTTACAAAATTTTTCACCTTACCATTTTTTTAATCAATTTTCAAAGTGGAAAACTGAAACAATTCCCAAAAATTGGAAAATGGGTCTAGCCATCGAATTTTGAGCTTTTTTTTTTTGCAGGCACCATACTTATAATTTTCTCAAGGTTTCCACCAAATTTCGTCGCATTTCATGAAGGTGGTGATTTTTCACGATTTTTCTACCGAAATCAGGGATATGCGACAATTTGGATACAAGGAAACTAAGCTACAAATTGAATTTTGAGCTGTTTTTTTTGCAGGCACGCTAAGAATGTTATCCCGAAGGGTCCTCCAATGTCTCGTGGAATTTGCTGAAGGTGGAGATTTTTCATGATTTTTCAACCACGCCGGGGACATATACCCTGTGCGCCAGACCCATGCATCTTCGGTTCCCAACCGCACCCACCGACCTTGATCAGGCATCACGTGCACCGGGGACCTACGCCTGATGCACCAGGCCTATGCACCGAAAGAGCTATATCGAGCATAATGAACCGACCACTTGCACCTGGAACCGGGATTTCCGCACTAGGACTCGTTGACTCAACCCTTGCTCCTTGGGTTCCTTGCCTCACCGGCTCGGTCGCGTGACCCACGGTCGGGCTCCCGGACGTGCCCACGTGCACCCAAGGCTGAGCCACACGTCACCAGATCGGGCGTCTTTACCCGTTCACGTGCACTCGGACAATCGTCCTAATAACCCCCTCGGTGACTTGGCCCAAACCAAGGGTGGGATGAGGGGAGGGATGAACCGAAGTGGCTGGGGCTGAATCTCAGTGGATCGTGGCAGCAAGGGCACTTTATCGCTAACAATACCTGGTGAGCCGCTGAACTCACTCAAATTACAGGACAAATCCCTACTAGCTTGTAGTATAAGGAATGACTCAGATCGCCTCTCAAAATACCATGAGTGCTATTCAATCATATCAAGACTCAACACAAAAATTGGGGGGGGGGGAGGTTTGTGATTTTAGATTGCAAAAGATAAATTTAGACTAAGAGAAATAAAGTAAGAAATCAACCAATCCAAGACACTTAACCAGAATTCCAATTTTGGCTATCATAGAACACGAAATATTCAAATTGAATCCAAGTAATGGTTAATTCAATTCCAACCGAGATCTCTGCATCGGAATTGAGGTTCACTACTAGATAATCATCTAGGATTTAACTAACAAACGATTTTACAAATCTATAAAATCAGTGCAAGTTTAAATACAAGAACCAATTAACCTTAAACCACAAATCTGTAGTTTAATTTACTTCAACTCAGAGAATGAGATATTGAATTATCAATCAATATCACATTCCTAATTCATAATTTCGAATACACAAACGGTAATCACCATTCATGCATCACGAATTCTGATTAGTAAGGAGAAGAGAAGATAAAAACTACTTGAATTCAAAATGAAAGTTGAAGTACAAAAGTCTCAAGCAAAACGAAATTCATTCAAGCACCTTGGATTGATTTCAGAATTAGATTTCCATGGCTACATTCCAAGGAGGCTTGAGGAAGAGAAAAGAAAAATACGAAAACAATAACAAACAACTTAATTAAGCAGCAGAAAACTAAAGGAACCATCAGTCTCCTATTCTGGCTCCTATTTATACAAATTCTCTCAAGACCTCCTCTCAATATCTGAATGCTCCTTCAATTAACTTCAACCTCTGCTTCTTAGCTTTCCAAAGCCACTTAATTTGCTTAATTACGAAATAAGATGAGAGAGTTATGTCCACATTCAACTCATAGGGCAGTTGAAACGACCTCTGATTCACATGGATTGCAGCCCCTCAAAACGACTCTTTTTGGAAAAATGATCTTCATGAGAGTTAAAGCTCTGTGTTTGATATTTCATTTGCCACCGGTTTGAGTTCCAAACGACATCTACAGCACATGTTATGGACCAATCTTCATGACCAGTTCAGGTTCCAGCAACAGCAATTATGTTCTGACTTCAAGGCCCAATTTGACCCACTATACATCCAATTCAGCATCTGAGTTCTTCATGAAAGTTGTTGGGATTCCTTTTAGATTTCCTACAATATAAAGTTCATAATTTTTAGATGCCCGGAACTCAAGATATGGCTAAAATACAGAGTCAACGTCTATAAGCATGAATTAGTGAAAATTTGCAATAAAGCCCAATGAGGCCCAAACTCATAAATCATTGCTAGATTAAATCAATTATGCACATTTAGCTTGTAAAAAGTACTAAAAATGAGGGATCTTCAATGCATGCAAATAATGTTTATCACATTCCCCCACACTTAGCTCTTAAACGTCCCGGGCAAACTTGAAATTGAAACACAACACCAAGAACAAAACACAAAACCTAAAAGCTCTACAAGACTCAATTTCCAAAGATATTCAAGAAGGCAAAAGTCCATGAGCAAGGTAACCATCAAAGCCAAGAGATCACAACATCAATGAAATTACATTTCCTTTCATCTCAAATCAACAAGGTAACTTTAATTGGAAAGCATAGATCAAGATTGGTAGATCCTCACACAGATACACTCTCAATCCCTCGAGTGTTTAGAAGGTAAAGATTTCACTCAAATCAACTCATGAAAATTGCACTACCATAAGCTTGCTCATATTCTACTTCTCCACTATTAAAAACACATGCACACACAAATCAAGAGGACTTTATCAAGGTTTCAATGAGGTCAAAAGCAAAGGAAATGATATGGCAAGTTAAGAACCAAAGAGAGTAAAAGAGCATTGGAGAAGGACTCAATTAGCAAAAGGTGAAAATTTACCCAAAAAATTCACAAAAATGCGCAATCTTTCACATTTTCCTTTATTCATCTTCACAACCGTGTGACTGTATTCTTGTTTGTTTGTTTTTCTTCTCTTTTTTTTTTTCTAAATGCGCAAAATCTTTTTTTTTATAACCAATTTCACCAAATACCAGCATTTCCCCCCCCCCCCCCCCCCCACCCACCCACCCACACACACACACACACTTGGACCATTGCTTGTCCGCATGAAATAAGAATGCCTCCAAAGAAACAATGCTCTCTCACTCGCTTAGGTTGGGTCAAAACATGGTTTTTCACTTAAGGCAAGAAATGAGCTAAATACAATGAGTAGACAATTAGGCTCAGGGGGGCTAATCAAGGGAAAAATGATGCAAGGTAGGCTTATTTGGCCAAAGTAGCTAACCAAGAAGAATGCCTCAATCATGTCCATGTATGCAAGTAGAGATATAGCTTCAAAAAGAAATAAAGCAAGTTCTAGAGTAACAAAAATCATGATTGACAACCACATAGGAAAGGGAAAAAATGGTACAAATGCATAAACCATTCAACAATAGGCTCAAAATCTCACAAGGCATGGATGATTCTACCAAACTCAAACCAGCAAACCAAAAACCATAACGAAACATGTGATTATGATGAAAGACAATAAATTCCACACATGCTATGACACTTAACTTTAAAATGAAACCAAACTCACAATTTTCACACATCTTACACATCAATGGAAACAACTTTAAAAGACAATAACAGAAAAAAAATGCTAAAACAGAAAATAAAATGCAGAAACAGTAAAAACAGAAAACAGTAAAAAGGAAAAGAGTGGAAAGAGGCGCCCTTATGGGGGATATATAGCATCTAGCAAGGCCACCTCCTCCATGGTGGACTCTGGCACGTTCTAATAAAAGTGGTTGAGCAGATGCCCATTAACCTTGAAAATCCGCTTTGTTGTCACATCCTGAAGTTCAACTGCACCATAAGGAAAAACATTAGTAACAACAAAGGGACCTTCCCACCTAGACTTCAATTTACCATGCATCTACTTAAGTCGGGAATTAAACAACAAGACTTTCTGGCCGACCACAAATTCTTTTCACGTAAGCATCCTATCATGGAAAACTTTGGTCTTCTCCTTGTAGAGGCGAGAGCTTTCATAGGTCTCCAATCGGATCTCTTCCAATTCCTGTAAGTGGAGCTTCCTTTCCACACCTGCCTGGTGTAAGTCCATATTGCATTGCTTAACCGCCCAGAATGCTCTATGCTCAATCTCCACCGGTAGGTGACATGCCTTCCCAAACACAATCCGATATGGGGACATCCCAATTGGAGTCTTGTAGGCGGTCCTGTAAGCCCATAAAGCATCTTCAAGCCTCAAACTCCAATCATTCCTGTTAGGTTGGACTGTCTTCTCAAGGATATGCTTGATCTCGCGGTTGGAAACCTCGGCTTGTCCATTGGTCTGGGGGTGGTAAGGTGTAGACACCTTGTGCAACACTCTATACTTCCTCATCAAAGCCTCCATGCTCCGGTTGCAGAAGTGTGAACCCTGATCACTGATGATGACCCTCGGGATTCCAAACCTGCATAAAATATGTGATCTAACAAAATCCACAACAACTTTGGAATCATCAGTCCGAGTGGCTTTTGCCTCCACCCATTTAGATACATAATCAACAACCAGCAATATGTAAACAAAACCAAAAGAAACAGGAAAAGGTCCCTTGAAATCAATACACCATATGTCGAATATCTCACAAAATAGCAAAGGCTGCTGGGGCATCTCATTCCTTCGAGAAATGTTTCTTGTTCTCTAACACTGTTCACAAGACTTACAAAACAGATATGCATAATGAAATAATGTGGGCCAATATAATCCAGAATCTAACACCTTCCTAGTTGTACGTTGGGGACCGAAATGCCCACCACATGCTAATGAATGACAAAAACTAAGAACAGAATGAAACTCATGATTAGGCACACATCTCCTAATAACCTGATCACTACAAAATCTCCACAGATAAGGATCATCCCACACATAATACTTAGACTCACTTTTCAGCTTATCAGACTGAGCCCTAGTGGAATATGCAGGTAACACTCTAGCAACCAGGAAATTAACTAAGTCAGTAAACCAAGGAGAGGGGACCTTACCCTGTAGCTGCAAAAGCTGCTCATCTGGGAAAGAATCCTGAATCGGCATGGGATTTGAGGCCCTCTCAATCCTACTCAAGTGATCCGCCACTAGGTTCTCTGCTCCACTCCTATCTCGGATCTCCAGATGAAACTCCAGAAGCAGTAGCATCCATCTAATTAGTCGTGGCTTGGCGTATGGCTTCTTTAAAAGGAACTTTAGAGCTGCATGATCAGAAAATACAACAACTTTAGAGCCAAGCAAATACGATCTAAACTTATCTAAAGCAAAAACAATTGCTAAAAGCTCTTTCTCAGTGGTTGTGTAATTGGCTTGAGCAGCGCCCAAAGTCCTGGAAGCATAATAAATCACATGAGATGCTCTCCCCACTCTTTGTGCTAAAACTGCTCCCACAGCATAATTAGAAGCGTCACACATCAGCTCAAATGCACGGGTCCGGTCCGGTGACTGAATAATAGGTGTGCTGGTCAAAGTTTGCTTCAGATGGTCGAATGTTGCCTTGCATTTCTCATCAAAAACAAAATCCACATCTTTTTGCAGCAAGTGGGATAGAGGAAGGGTTATTTTGCTAAAATTTGCAATGAAACACCTGTAGAAACCTGCATGACCAAGAAATGAATGCACCTCACGCACGCATATGGGGTAAGATAAACAGGTAAAAACATCTATCTTAGCAGGGTCTACTTAAAAACCCTTACTAGATACTACATGGCCTAATACTATACCCTAATCTACCATGAAATGACATTTCTCAAAATTAAGAACAAGGTTAGTCTCAATGCACCTATGCAGCACCCTAGACAAGTTATGAAAACATGATTCAAAAGAAGAACCATACACAGTAAAGTCATCCATAAATACCTCCATGCACTCCTCTAAGAAATCAGAAAATATGCTCACCATGCACAGCTGGAAGGTACCAGGGGCATTGCAGAGGCCGAAAGGCATGCGTCTGTAGGAAAAGGTGCATAAGGGACAGGTAAATGTGGTCTTCTCTTGATCTTCTGGGGCAATGTGAATCTGGAAGTAGCCAGTGTAGCCATCCAGAAAGCAATAATGGAACTTACCAACCAGCCACTCCAACATCTGATCAATGAATGGAAGGGGGTAATGGTCCTTCCGAGTGGCTTGGTTGAGGCGTCTGTAGTCAATGCAAACTCTCCAGCTATTCTGCACTCGGGTCAGAATAAGCTCATTCTTGTGGTTTGTCACTATTATCACTCCAGATTTCTTGGGAACTACTTGCACTGGGCTTACCCACTTGCTGTCAGATATAGGGTAGATGATACCAGCCTGCGGTAGCTTGGTCACCTCTTTCTTCACCACATCTAGAATGAGAGGATTTAGCCTCCTCTGGGGTTGCCTCACTGGTCTAGCTTCATCTTCAAGTAGTATCCAATGCATGCAGGTGGAAGGGCTTATACCAGGAATATCTGCAAGTGTCCATCCTATTGCTCTTTGATTCTCCCTCAGAATCCCCAACAGCTTCTTCTCCTGTTCAGCAAGGAGGTTCTTGGCCACAATCACCGGAAGCTGCTCATGATCTGCTAAGTAGGCATACTTCAGATGTGCAGGCAGTGGTTTTAGCTCCAATTTGGGTGGTTGCATTGTAGAGGGAAGTAATTTGGTGGGCTGCACATCTTCTGCAGATTTAAGCTGTGCAAAATCAGAATTTCCTGCATAATCTGCACCAGTTTTATCAATTATGAAAACAGAATCATCAACACTTAAGAATGTAGCAATTTCGTTACATGCATCACATAAAACAGTTCCATCACAACCAGTGCAGCATACAGAATCAGATAAATCAGTAAAACCATCAAAATCAGTAAAATCCACAGCACATAGTTCATCACATGCAGCATCAATTAATTCGGTAAGGACATCAATATGAAAAATAGAATGCTCTTCCGTGGGATGCTTCATAGCATCAAAAATGTGAAATTTCACAATTGAGTCTCCAAACTCCATGGAAAGAGTTCCCGCATGCACATCAATCTTGGTCCGAGCTGTCTTAAGGAAAGGTCTTCCTAGAATTAGTGGGGCCTTGCTGGTTAGGGACTCGCCCTCCATCTCCAAGATGTAGAAGTCTGCAGGAAAGATCAGCTCATCCACTCATACTAACACATCCTCAATTAGTCCAGCTGGATATGCATTGCTCCTGTTTGCCAATTGAATCACCACACCTGTAGAATGCAAAGGTCCAAGTCCAAGAGAATTAAAAACAGACATAGGCATTACATTAATTGAAGCACCTAAGTCTAGCATGGCATTGTCAAATCTAGAATTTCCTATTATGCATGGAATTGTAAAAGTCCCTGGATCTTTGCATTTCTGAGGCATAGGTTGAATGAAAGCCGAAATGTTGCGACTCATGCTAATTCGTTCATTTCCTTTCAGCCTCCTCTTGTGGGTGCAGAGTTCCTTCAGAAACTTGGTATATTTAGGAATTTGTTTGATTGCATCCAACAATGGAATGCTGACTTCCACCTTCCTAAAGGTCTCTAAAAGTTCCTTATCTTTCTCAACTTCATCTGCCTTCTTGGATAGGACTGCTCGATGTGGGAATGAGAGTGGAATTACACAATCTGACTTCTGCTGCATTGTGACATGATCTGCAGATTTGGAATTTTCTGCTGCAGAGTTGGATTGATGATTTTCTACAGAATCTTGTGCTACTTCTTTGAAGTCTGAAAGAATTCGAATTTGCTACTCCTTCATCAGAATTTTCTGCAGAATTCTGCTTCCTTGACTTGCATGGTGGTTGGGGGTCAGTTGCCACAATCTTTCCAGTTCTCAGCATAATGGCACTTACATTACCTTTTGGATTAGGAATGGTCTGCGCAGGAAGTTGGCCACTGCCTTGGCTATGTAGCTGATTCATGGAGGAAGCTAGTTGCTCAATTTGAGTCTCCAAATTCTGAATTGTAGGTTCTGTTCTCTGCTAGAATTGGAGATTGTTGGTGGCCATTTGCTTTACTAGATCTTAAATTGAAAGGTCAAATTTTGGTGCTGCAGTAGCTTGATTCTGCATTGGCTGCTGTTGGAATGGCCTACTTGGTCCAGCTTGAGTTTGAAACTGGTTTTGCCTTATTGGTTGCTGTTGGAATGGTTGCCTATACTGCTGTTGTTGAGGTTGCTGTTGTGCATTACCATATCTCAAGTTGAGGTGGTCTCTCCATCCAGGATTATAGGTGATGGAAAAGGGATCGTACCTTTGCTGCTGTTGAAACTGAGTCTTACCAGGAAACACACCTGTTGCAGCTACAAACTGGTCTTGGAGTGCAACATTCTCTTCTTGCAAAGTGGGACACGAATCTGTGAAATGTGATGGATTGGAGCATATACTGCAGACTCTTGCATTGGTCTGCATAGATGTAGGTTGTTGTCCCATAGCCATTTGCCTCACCAAGGAAGTCAGCTCATCAAGTCTATGCTCCATTCTTTGTTGATCAACAGTTGAAACTTGGACCTCATTGACTCCTCTAGTGGAACTCATCATTCTGGTGCCAAACTATTGAGAGTTGGCAGCCATGTTGGCAATTAAATCTCTTGCAGTAGATGGGGTTTTATCTACTAAACCACCACCACTAGCAGCATCAACCATGCTCCTCTCCATAGACATCAACCCCTCATAAAAATATTGGATTAGCAGCTGGTCACTAATCTGGTGATAAGGGCAGCTTGCACACAATTTCTTGAACCTCTCCCAATACTCATGCAAAGTTTCATCACCATCCTGCCTAATCCCACAATTGCCTTTTCGGATTGATGGTGAGCCACCGAACTCACTCAAATTACAGAACACATCCCTACTAGCTTGTAGTATAAGGAATGACTCATATCGTCTCTCAAAAGACCATGAGTGCTATTCAATCATATCAAGACTCAACACAAAAATGGGGGGGGGGGGGGGGGGGTGATTTTAGATTGCAAAAGATAAATTTAGACTAAGAGAAATCAAGTGAGAAATCAACCAATCCAAGACACTTAACCAGAATTCCAATTTTGGCTATCATAGACCACGAAATATTCAAACTGAATCCAAGTAATGGTTAATTCAATTCCAACCAAGATCTCTGCATCAGAATTGAGGTTCACTACTAGATAATCATCTAGGATTTAACTGACAAACGATTTACAAATCTAAAAAATCAGTGCATGTTTAAATACAAGAACCAATTAACCTTAAATCACAAATCTGTAGTTTAATTTACTTCAAATCAGAGAATGAGATATTGAATTATCAATCAATATCACATTCCTAATTCATAATTTCTAATACACCAACAGTAATCACCATTCATGCATCACGAATTCTGATTAGTAAGGAGAAGAGAAGATAAAAACTACTTGAATTCAAAATGGAAGTTGAAGTACAAAAGTCTCAAGCCAAACGAAATTCCTTCAAGCACCTTGGATTGATTTCATAATTAGCCTTCCATGGCTACAGTCCAAGGAGGCTTGAGGAAGAGAAAAGAAAAATACGAAAACAATAACAAACAACTTAATTAAGCAGCAGAAAACTAAAGGAACCACCAGTCTCCTATTCTGGCTCCTATTTATACAAATTCTCTCAAGACCTCCTCTCAATATCTGAATGCTCCTTAAATTAACTTCAACCTCTGCCTCTTAGCTTTCCAAAGCCACTTAATTTTCTTAATTACGAATTAAGATGAGAGAGTTATGTCCACATTCAACTCATAGGGCAGCTGAAACGACCTCTGACTTCACATGGATTTCAGCCCCTCAAAACGACTCTGTTTTGAACAATGGTCTTCATGAGAGTTAAATCTCTGTGTTTGATATTTCATTTGCCACCAGTTTCAATTCCAAACAACATCTACAGCCCAAGTTATGGCCCAATCTTCATGACCAGTTCAGGTTCCAGCGACAACAATTATGTTCTGGCTTCAATGCCCAATGTGACCCACTATACATCCAATTCAGCATCTGAGTTCTTCATGAAAGTTGTTGGTCTTCCTTTTAGCTTTCCTAAAATATAAAGTTCATAATTTTTAGATTCTCGAAACTCAAGATATGGCTAAAATACAGAGTCAACGTCTATAATCATGAATTAGTGAAAATTTGCAATAAAGCCCAATGAGGTCCAAACTCATAAATCATTGCTAGACTAAATCAATTATGAACATTTAGCTTGTAAAAAGTACTAAAAATGAGGGATCTTCAATGCATGCAAATAATGTTTATCACATTCCCCCACACTTAGCTCTTGCACGGCCCAGGTAAACTTGAAATTGAAACACAACACCAAGAACAAAACACAAAACCCAAAAACTCTACAAGACTCAATTTCCAAAGATATTCAAGAAGGCAAAAGTCCATGAGCAAGGTAACCATCAAAGCCAAGAGATCACAACATCAATGAAATTACATTTCCATTCATCTCAAATCAACAAGGTAACTTTAATTGGAAAGCATAGATCAAGAATGGTAGATCCTCACACAAGATACACTCTCAATCCCTCGAGTGTTTAGAAGGTAAAGATTTCACTCAAATCAACTCATGAAAATTGCACTACCATAAGCTTGCTCATATTCTACTTCTCCACTATTAAAAACACATGCACACACAAATCAAGAGGACTTTATCAAGGTTGCAATGAGGTCAAAAGCAAAGGAAATGATATGGCAAGTAAAGAACCAAAGAGAGTAAAAGAGCATTGGAGAAGGACTCAATTAGTAAAAGGTGAAAAATTACCCAAAAAATTCACAAAAATGCACAATCTTTCACATTTTCCTTTATTCATCTTCACAACCGTGTGACTGTATTCTTGTTTGTTTCTTTTTCTTCTCTTTTTTTTTCTAAATGCGCAATATTTTGTTTTTTGATAACCAATTTCACCAAATACCAGCATTTCACCCCCCCCCACACTTGGACCATTGCTTGTCCGCAAGAAATAAGAATGCCTCCAAAGAAACAATGCTCTCTCACTCGCTTAGGTTGGGTCAAAACATGGTTTTTCACTTAAGGCAAGAAATGAGCTAAATACAATGAGTAGACAATTAGGCTCAAGGGGGCTAATCAAGGGGAAAATGATGCAAGGTAGGCTTATTTGGCCAAAGTAGCTAAGCAAGAAGAATGCCTCAATCATGTCCATGTATGCAAGCAGAGATATAGCTTCAAAAAGAAATAAAGCAAGTTCTAGAGTAACAAAAATCATGAGTGACAACCACACAGGAAAGGAAAAAAATGGTACAAATGCATTAACCATTCAACAATTGGCTCAAAATCTCACAAGGCATGGATGATTCTACCAAACTCAAACCAGCAAACCAAAAACCATAACGAAACATATGATTATGATGAAAGACAATAAATTCCACACATGCTATGACACTTAACTTTAAAATGAAACCAAACTCACAATTTTCACACATCTTACACATCAATGGAAACAACTTTAAAAGACAATGACAGAAAAAATGCAAAAACAGAAAATAAAATGCAGAAACAGTAAAAACAGAAAACAGTAAAAAGGAAAAGAGTGGAAAGAGGCGCCCTGATGGTGGATATATAGCATCTAGCAAGGCCACCTCCTCCATGGTGGACTCTGGCACGTTCTCATAAAAGTGCTTGAGCAGATGCCCATTAACCTTGAAAATCCGCTTTGTTGTCACATCCTGAAGTTCAACTGCACCATAAGGAAAAACATTAGTAACAACAAAGGGACCTTCCCACCTAGACCTCAATTTACCAGGCATCAACTTAAGTTGGGAATTAAACAACAAGACTTTCTAGACGACCACAAATTCTTTTCGCGTAAGCATCCTATCATGGAAAACTTTGGTCTTCTCCTTGTAGAGGCGAGAGCTCTCATAGGCCTCCAATCGGATCTCTTCCAATTCCTGTAAGTGGAGCTTCCTTTCCACACCTTCCTGGTGTAAGTCCATATTCCACTGCTTAACCGCCTAGAATGCTCTATGCTCAATCTCCACCGGTAGGTGACATGCCTTCCCAAACACAATCCGAAATGGGGACATCCCAATCGGAGTCTTGTAGGCGGTCCTGTAAGCCCATAAAGCATCTTCAAGCCTCAAACTCCAATCCTTCCTGTTAGGTTGGCTGTCTTCTCAAGGATATGCTTGATCTCGTGGTTGGAAACCTCGGCTTGTCCAATGGTCTGGGGGTGGTAAGGTGTAGACACCTTGTGCAACACTCCATACTTCCTCATCAAAGCCTCCATGCTCCGGTTGCAGAAGTGTGAACCCTGATCACTGATGATGACCCTCGGGATTCCAAACCTGCATAAAATATGTGATCTAACAAAATCCACAACAACTTTGGAATCATCAGTCCGAGTGGCTTTTGCCTCCACCCATTTAGATACATAATCAACAGCCAGCAATATGTAAACAAAACCAAAAGAAACAGGAAAAGGTCCCATGAAATCAATACCCCATACGTCGAATATCTCACAAAACGGCAAAGGCTGTTGGGGCATCTTATTCCTTCGAGAAATGTTTCTTGTTCTCTAACACTGTTCACAAGACTTACAAAACAGATATGCATCATGAAATAAGGTGGGCCAATATAATCCAGAATCTAACACCTTCCTAGATGTACGTTGGGGACCGAAATGCCCACCACATGCTAATGAATGACAAAAACTAAGAACAGAATGAAACTCATGATTAGGAACACATCTCCTAATAACCTGATCACTACAAAATCTCCACAGATAAGGATCATCCCACACATAATACGTAGAATCACTTTTCAGCTTATCAGACTGAGCCCTAGTGGAATATGCAGGTAACACTCTAGCAACCAGGAAATTAACTAAGTCAGCAAACCAAGGAGAGGGGACCTTACCCTGTAGCTGCAAAAGCTGCTCATTTGGGAAAGAATACTGAATCGGCATGGGATCTGAGGCCCTCTCAATCCTACTCAAGTGATCCTCCACTAGGTTCTCTGCTACACTCCTATCTCGGATCTCCAGATGAAACTCCTGAAGCAGTAGCATCCATCTAATTAGTCATGGCTTGGCGTCTGGCTTCTTTAAAAGGAACTTTAGAGCTGCATGATCATAAAATACAACAACTTTAGAGCCAAGCAAATACGATCTAAACTTATCTAAAGCAAAAACAACTGCTCCCACAGCATAATTACAAGCGTCACACATCAGCTCAAATGGAAGGGCCCAATCCGGTGACTGAATAATGGGTTTGCTGGTCAAAGTTTGCTTCAGATGGTCAAATGCTGCCTTGCATTTCTCATCAAAAACAAAATCCACATCTTTTTGCAGCAAGTGGGATAGAGGAAGGGTTATTTTACTAAAATTTGCAATGAAACGCCTGTAGAAACCTGCATGACCAAGAAATGAACGCACCTCCCACACGCATGTGGGGTAAGATAAATAGGTAATAACATCTATCTTAGCAGGGTCTACTTCAATACCCTTACTAGATACTACATGGCCTAATACTATACCCTGTTCTACCATGAAATGACATTTCTCAAAATTAAGAACAAGGTTAGTCTCAATGCACCTATGCAGCACCCTAGACAAGTTATGCAAACATGAATCAAAAGAAGAACCATACACAGTAAAGTCATCCATAAATACCTCCATGCACTCCTCTAAGAAATCAGAAAAAATGCTCACCATGCACCGCTGGAAGGTACCAGGGGCATTGCAGAGGCCAAAAGGCATGCGTCTGTAGGAAAAGGTGCCGAAGGGACAGGTAAATGTGGTCTTCTCTTGATCTTCTGGGGCAATGTGAATATGGAAGTAGCCAGTATAGCCATCCAGAAAGCAATAATGGGACTTACCAGCCAGCCGCTCCAACATCTGATCAATCAATGGAAGGGGGTAATGGTCCTTCCGAGTGGCTTGGTTGAGGCGTCTGTAGTCAATTCAAACTCTCCAACTATTCTGCACTCGGGTCGGAATAAGCTCATTCTTGTGGTTTGTCACTACTGTCACTCCAGATTTCTTGGGAACTACTTGCTCTGGGATCACCCACTTGCTGTCAGATATATGGTAGATGATACCAGCCTGCAGTAGCTTGGTCACCTCTTTCTTCACCACATCTAGAATGAGAGGATTTAGCCTCCTTTGGGGTTGCCTCACTGGTCTAGCTTCATCTTCAAGTAGTATCCGATGCATGTAGGTGGAAGGGCTTATACCAGGAATATCTGCAAGTGTCCATCCTATTGCTCTTTGATTCTCCCTCAGAATCCCCAACAACTACTTCTCCAGTTCAGTAAGGAGGTTCTTGGCCACAATCACCGGAAGCTGCTCATGATCTGCTAAGTAGGCATACTTCAGATGTGCAGGCAGTGGTTTTAGCTCCAATTTGGGTGGTTTCACTGTAGAGGGAAGTAATCTGGTGGGCTGCACATCTTTTACAGATTTAAGCTGTGCAAAATCAGAATTTCCTGCATAATCTGCACCAGTTTTATCAGTTATGAAAACAGAATCATCAACACTTAAGAATGTAGCAATTTCATTACATGCATCACATAAAACAGTTCCATCACAACCAGTGCAGCATATAGAATCAGATAAATTAGTAAAACAATCAAAATCAGTAAAATCCACATCACATAGTTCATCACATGCAGCATCAATTAATTCGGTAAGGATATCAATATGAAAAATAGAATGCTCTTCCGTGGGATGCTTCATAGCATCAAAAATGTTAAATTGCACAATTGAGTCTCCAAACTCCATGGAAAGAGTTCCCGCATGCACATCAATATTGGTCCGAGCTGTCTTAAGGAAAGGTCTTCCTAGAATGAGTGGGGCCTTGCTGGTTAGGGACTCGCCCTCCATCTCCAAGATGTAGAAGTCTGCAGGAAAGATCAGCTCATCCACTCATAATAACACATCCTCAATCAGTCCTGCTGGATATGCATTGCTCCTGTTTGCCAATTGAATCACCACACCTGTAGAATGCAAAGGTCCAAGTCCAAGATAATTAAAAACAGACATAGGCATTACATTAATTGAAGCACCTAAGTCTAGCATGGCATTGTCAAATCTAGAATTTCCTATTATGCATGGAATTGTTAAAGTCCCTGGATCTTTGCATTTCTGAGGCAAAGGTTGAATGAGGGCCGAAATGTTGCGACTCATGCTAATTCGTTCATTTCCTTTCGGCCTCCTCTTGTGGGTGCAGAGTTCCTTCAGAAACTTGGCATATTTAGGAATTTGTTTGATTGCATCCGACAATGGAATGCTGACTTCCATCTTCCTAAAGGTCTCTAAAAGTTCCTTATCTTTCTCAACTTCATCTGCCTTCTTGGATACGACTGGTCGATGTGGGAATGGGAGTGGAATTTCACAATCTGACTTCTGCTGCATTGTGACATGATCTGCAGATTTGGAATTTTCTGCTGCAGAGTTGGATTGAGGATTTTCTGCAGAATCTTGTGCTACTTCTTTGAAGTCTGCAGAATTCGAATTTGCTAATCCTTCATCTGAATTTTTTGCAGAATTCTGCTTCCTTGACTTGCATGGTGGTTGGGGGTCAGTTGCCACAATCTTTCCAGTTCTCAGCATAATGGCACTTATATTACCTTTTGGATTAGGAATGGTCTGTGCAGGAAGATGGCCACTGCCTTGGCTTTGTAGCTGATTCATGGAGGAAGCTAGTTGCCCAATTTGAGTCTCCAAATTCTGAATTGTAGGTTCTGTCCTCTGCTGGAATTGGAGATTGATGGTGGCCATTTGCTTCACTAGATCTTCAAATGAAAGGTCAGATTTTGGTGCTGCAGTAGCTTTATTCTGCATTGGCTGCTATTGGAATGGCCTACTTGGTCCGGCTTGAGTTTGAAAATGGTTTTGCCTTATTGGTTGCTGCTGGTATGGTTGCCTATACTGCTGTTGTTGAGGTTGCTGTTGTGCATTACCATATCTCAAGTTGGGGTGGTCTCTCCTTCCAGGATTATAAGTGTTGGAAAAGGGATCATACCTTTGCTGCTGCTGAAACTGAGGCTTACCAGGAAACACACCTGCTGCATCTACAAACTGGTCTTGGAGTGCAACATTGTCTTCTTCCAAAGTGGGACACGAATCTTTAAAATGATATGGATTGGAGCATATGCTGCAAACTCTTGCATTGGTCTGCATAGATGTAGGTTGTTGTCCCATAGCCATTTGCCTCACCAAGGAAGTCAACTCATCAAGTCTATGCTCCATTCTTTGTTGATCAGCAGTTGAAACTTGGACCTCATTGACTCCTCTGGTGGAACTCATCATTCTGGTGCCAAACTGTTGAGAGTTGGCAGGCATGTTGGCAATTAAATCTCTTGCAGCAGATGGGGTTTTATCAACTAAAGCACCACCACTAGCAGCATCAACCATGCTCCTCTCCATAGACATCAACCCCTCATTAAAATATTGGATCAGCAGCTGGTCACTAATCTGGTGATGAGGGCAGCTTGCACATAATTTCTTGAACCTCTCCCAATACTCATGCAAAGTTTCATCACCATTCTGCCTAATCCCACAAATGTCTTTTCGGATTGCAGCATCTCTAGATGCAGGGAAGAACTTCTCCAGAAACAGCCTTTTCATGTCATTCCAGCATGAAATGGATGCTGGTTGAAGGTAGTAAAGCCAATCCTTGGCTGCACCATCCAATGAGAAAGGAAATGCCCTAAGGTTGATGTGATCTTCAAGAACAGCATGTGGTCTCATGGTGGAACAAACCACATGAAACTCTTTTAAATGCTTATGTGGTCTTCACCTGCTAAACCATGAAACTTAGGCAAAAGGTGTATTAATACAGATTTTAATTCAAAATCAACCTCAAGAGTCGGATATTGGATATATAATGGTTGGTAGTTCACATTAGGTGCAGCAAGTTCTTTCAGAGTTCTATTGTTAGCCATGTTAGCACAATTATCAGTTAAATCAGAATAAAAAACAACAGAATCAGAAACAACAGAATCAGAAACAACATAATTATCAAATTGATCAAGTAATCTCCTGAGTCCTATTCAACTGATGCAAGGTCCTTTCAATCTCAGGGTCATATGCAACTAAATCACCAGGTTGGGACCTAGTCATACACACATATAGGCCAGGAGAGCAACAACCATCTCAAAACACTATAAGTACAAATGCTAAAAAGACACAAATTGGAAAATCGTACCAAATAAATTTAAAAAAATAGAAGATCACCACAGAAAAACTCTAAAAAGTCAGCAAAGCAAATACAAATTTTTTTGGAATTTTTAAAAATGGTAAGATACTTAAAAAAAATAGAAAAGTGACCTAAACGATGGAATTTTGGCTCCGGAGGCCCTATGTCCCGAAGTACTCCGTACTATGGGGAGTTCTATTTCCTGATTTTTTTCGGATTTTCTGGGAAAATTTGAGAGCAATCGGAGCACAAAAATTCTGACAGCAAAATATTACCAAAATGCCACTGGTTTCACTACAAACAGCAATTCAGTGGATAAACAGGTTAGAAATTAATATAAACATTATCTAATATGATTGAATACTCAAAATGGTCCCCGGCAAAGGAGCCAAAATTTGGTGAGCCGCCGAACTCACTCAAATTACAGAACAAATCCCTACTAGCTTGTAGTATAAGGAATGACTCAGATCGTCTCTCAAAAGACCATGAGTGTTATTCAATCATATCAAGACTCAACACAAAAATTGGGGGGGGGGGGGGGGTTGTGATTTTAGATTGCAAAAGATAAATTTAGACTAAGAGAAATCAAGTGAGAAATCAACCAATCCAAGACACTTAACCAGAATTCCAATTTTGGCTATCATAGACCACGAAATATTCAAACTGAATCCAAGTAATGGTTAATTCAATTCCAACCGAGATCTCTGCATCGGAATTGAGGTTCACTACTAGATAATCATCTAGGATTTAACCGACAAACGATTTTACAAATCTATAAAATCAGTGCAAGTTTAAACACAAGAACCAATTAACCTTAAACCATAAATCTGTAGTTTAATTTACTTCAACTTAGAGAATGGGATATTGAATTATCAATCAATATCACATTCCTAATTCATAATTTCGAATACACAAACAGTAATCACCATTCATGCATCACGAATTCTAATTAGTAAGGAGAAGAGAAGATAAAAACTACTTGAATTCAAAATGAAAGTTGAAGTACAAAAGTCTCAAGCCAAACGAAATTCCTTCAAGCACCCTGGATTAATTTCAGAATTAGCCTTCCATGCCTACAGTCCAAGGAGGCTTGAGGAAGATAAAAGAAAAATATGAAAACAATAACAAACAACTTAATTAAGCAGCAGAAAACTAAAAGAACCACCAGTCTCCTATTCTGGCTCCTATTTATACAAATTCTCTCAAGACCTCCTCTCAATATCTGAATGCTCCTTCAATTAACTTCAACCTCTGCCTCTTAGCTTTCCAAATCCACTTAATTTGCTTAATTTCGAATTAAGATGAGAGAGTTATGTCCACATTCAACTCATAGGGCAGCTGAAACGACCTCTGACTTCACATGGATTTCAACCCCTCAAAACGACTCTGTTTGGAACAATGGTCTTCATGAGAGTTAAATCTGTGTTTGGTATTTCATTTGCCACCAGTTTCAGTTCCAAACGACAACTACAGCCCAATTTATGGCCCAATCTTCATGACCAGTTCAGGTTCCAGCGACAGCAATTATGTGCTGACTTCAAGGCCCAATGTGACCCACTATACATCCAATTCAGCATCTGAGTTATTCATGAAAGTTGTTGGACTTCCTTTTAGATTTCCTACAATATGAAGTTCATAATTTTTAGATGCCCGGAACTCAAGATATGGATAAAATACAGAGTCAACGTCTATAATCATGAATTAGTGAAAATTTGCAATAAAGCCCAATGAGGCCCAAACTCATAAATCATTGCTCTAGCACATTTAGCTTGTAAAAAGTACTAAAAATGAGGGATCTTAAATGCATGCAAATAATGTTTATCAATACCCCGTCGCGTTTTTAAGTCATCTGCAAAGGATTCTACCCGTTGCCTAGTGGGGAATTGCGCTTCAAGGCGTCCCACGAGGGTCATCGGCCCCGCAGGGTTCACCAACGACACGTGCCTGTGGGGGGCCTAGGCCCCCTATTACTGGTCGGTAAACGGGCGACGGGCGTATGCATCGCTTCTAGCCCAGATTCTGACTTAGAGGCGTTTAGTCATAATCCAACGCACGATAGCTTCGTGCCACTGGATTTTCAACCAAGCAGGATGACCAATTGTGCGAATCAACGGTTCCTCTCATACTAGGTTGAATTACTATTGCGACATTGTCATCAGTATGGTGAAACTAACCTTTCCCCCTTAGGATCGACTAACCCATGTGCAAGTGCCATTCACATGGAACTTTTCCCCTCTTCGGTCTTCAAAGTTCTCATTTGAATATTTGCTACTACCACCAAGATCTGCACCGACGACCGCTCCGCCCAGGCTCATGCCCTGGGTTTTGCGGCAACCGTCGCGCCCTCCTACTCATCGGGGCCTGGACCTTGCCCCGACGGCTGGGTATAGGTCGCGCACTTCAGAGCCATCCATTTTCAGGGCTAGTTGATTCGGCAGGTGAGTTATTACACACTCGTTAGCGGATTTGACTTCCATGACCACCGTCTTGCTGTCTTAATCGACCAACACCCTTTGAGGGGTCTAGGTTAGCGCGCAGATGGGCACCGTAACCCGACTTCCGGTTCATCCCGCATCACTAGTTTTGCATACCAAAAATGGCCCACTTGGAGCTCTCGATTCCGTGGCACGGCTCAAGAGAGCAGTCGCACCGTCCTACCTATTTAAAGTTTGAGAATAGGTCGAGGGTGTTGTGCCCCCGATGCCTCCAGTCATTGGCTTTACCCGATAGAACTCGCCCGCTACTAGACGGTTCGATTAGTCTTTCGCCCCTATAACCAAGTTAGACGAACGATTTGCACGTCAGTATCGCTGGGGGCCTCCACCAGAGTTTCCTCTGGCTTCGCCCCGCTCAGGGATAGTTCACCATCTTTCGGGTCTCGACAGGTATGCTCTCACTCAAACCCTTCACAGAAGATCAGGGTCGGTCGGCGGTGCAACCCACAAGGGGATCCCACTAATCAGCTTCCT
>JAUPTC010000074.1:60000-80000 GCA_030762895.1 Sophora flavescens | reverse complement strand
TTTACGGTGTGCCTTCAACCGGTTTGGTGTTGGGGACCCCCACTTTGGTCACATCCGTAAGATCACGAGTCCCTTCGTGTTACGGATCCTCCCCGAAGGGCATAACCTAACACAACGTCCATCCACAACCAAGGTCAAGGAGCCACACCCATGAATCCTCAACACACCATGGAAAATCCCCACAAAAACGGTCCAATCCATTGCCCACATTTTTCCCCGCGCCCGACTCCCAATCCCGCTACGGACCCACCTCTCGGGCACGCCTCGTGCCCTCCCGCGCCCCGTTCCTGCCCGCGCCCCGTCCCACAGAGTCGGTCGATCGAAAGATGACCCTATCTAGTCACTTACTATGCCATGGGCAAGGTCGATGTTCAATGTTGGGGATCATTCACGGGCGTTGGGGGGTGGACCATGGTGCACTAGGCGGGGGTCAGCCTGGCACCCCCCCCCCCCCCCATATAATAGCATAATATGCAAAGACACATTTTGCAGCACAATACATCCTTTTTGTAGGGGAGACATACTCTTTTTTTCCAAGCTAGAGGTTGAATTTTGGCCTGATTTTTTGCAGGAATGCTTATAAAAATGGGATCTAGGGGTTGAAAAATTTACAGAATTTTTCACCATACCATTTTTTTAAAATAAATTTTCAAATTAGAAAACCGAAACAATTCCCAAAAAATGGAAAATAGGTCTAGCCATCGAATTTTGAGCTGATTTTTTGCAGGCACACTACTTATAATATTCCCAAGGTACCCACAGAGTTTCGTAGCGTTTCATGAAGGTTGTGATTTTTTATGATTTTTCAACCGAAATCAGAGATATGCGACAGTTCGACGACAAGGAACCTAGGCTACAAATTCATTTTTGACCTGAATTTTTGCAGGCAATCTTGTTATATTATTTCCAGCTTTACCTCCAAATTTCGTTGCATTTCATTGAGGGATTGGAGTTTTGGGAACTTTTAGCCGAAATGTGGTATACTAGCATACTTAAACATGTGGTGGACCCTGGCTTACAGGTTTGCTTTTCCACCATGCCTTCTAAAAAGTCTTGGGGGGGGGGGGGGGGTCAGGGGAATTCTCTCAAGCTTGTATCACAACATTTGCCCGTCGGTGCTCGGTGCATCTGTAACGTGTGTGTTAGACGAATCTGGGCAAGTATACCCAGTCGTGCAAGTAATACGGTGGTAAGACCGGTTTATCGTATCCACGGGGATTGGATGTCAACTACCAATTCACAAACTCAGCAACTATCTAGACTAAACAGAGAAATCAAGAGAATTCAAAATAAACAAAAGAAAAGAAATAAAATCTTTTTGTCTTTTTATCGAACACTTGGAGTGCAGAAATGATATGTTGGGACCAGACTTCACCAAACCTCTATCTCATGTACTATCAGGACTAGATACCTCCCATTCATGCTTCAGATATTAAAATCAATCCACTAAACTACTCAAGCCCCGATCTCTCGGATGACAAGAGCCTAATTCCACTAATAGACCCTAATCTCTTAGGTGGCCTAGATTAATGAAATTGCATTAAGATTAGGGATTACGCGATTACTAGCAAACCAAACTCCATCTCTAAATGTAAGGGTTACTAGGTGATTAAATTCAATTCCGGTTCTAATATGAACGTCTCCATTACATACTAAATCACAAATCGAGTCATGGGGGTGCTAGCCACAACAAGCATTAAGCACAGAAAATTAATCACTAATATGAAGACATGAACATAGAATAATCAGTCAAGATAAATACATAATCAATCAGTTTGGCTACATCTATTCCCAACACACAGGGATTTAACTACTCATAAAAAGAGAATACAGAGAGAAAGAGAGAAGGGATGAAGCAAACTCCATAGGAGGATTCTCCAATCTTCTTTCAGTCCCAGAGCAAGGAAAACATCTCCCTTCAAGGCTTCAACCCTCTTCTGGCCGCAGCCTCCAAGTCTGCCTCCAAAACTGTCCAACTCACCTCATTCTGCACTAAAACAGCAACTTATACCAATCAGATTCTGCGCTCGCTCGCGAGGCGAATGTACTATCGCAAGACGAATATTAAACTTTTCATCTTCAGGATTGGAACTCTCGCGAGGCGAGAGTCTATTCGCGACGCGAGACCGAAGAAGTTGCATTTCCAATATGCCCGTGAGGAGCATCAGGGCCTGGGCGTGATGGCTTCTGGTTTCCAGACTCGCGAGGCGAAACAAGGTTTGCCAGGCGAACCTGAAAGGCTTGCATTTTCTGCAACAGCCAGCTTTCAGGGTCGCGAGGCGAATCCAGTCTCGCGGGGCGAATCTCCAGAATTCTGCTTGGCTCAATTTCTTCTCTTTTCAAGCTCCAAAATCATCCAAGCTTCATAATAGCCAAATATGCACAGTTTTCCTTCAATTTCTGCAAAACAACACACAGAAACCGCTTCACCCGTTCCAAGGGAAAATCTAATAAAAATCAAACTAAGAATGCCTAATCAATATGAAAAATGCATGCAAAAGTATATAGAAAATATCATGTAAAATCACACTATCAGTGTGCCGAGCACGGTGGTCATGCACGAGTCACGCGTGATGCAATGTATCACTTTCAACCTTGGTGCACGAGTGACAAGCCACCCAAAATGAACCCCATCTTCCGGCACCAACACCTTCAACCGGTCAGTGCCATGTGCACCAGACCCTTGCAACCTTGGTTCCTGTCCGCACCGACCGAGCCAAGTCAGGAATTTGGTGCACCACACCGAGCCAAATCAGGAATCTGGTGCACCAGATCGAGCCAAGTCAAGAATCTGGTGCACCAGACCGAGCCAAATCATGAATCTGGTGCACCACACAGAGCCAAGTCAGGAATCTGGTGCACCAGACCGAGCCAAATCATGAATCTGGTGCACCATACCGAGCCAAATCAGGAATCTGGTGCACCAGACCGAGCCAAGTCAGGAATCTGGTGCACCACACCGAGCCAAGTCAGGAATCTGGTGCACCAGACCGAGCCAAGTCAGGAATCTGGTGCACCAGAACGAGCCAAATCATGAATCTGGTGCACCACACCGAGCCAAGTCAGGAATCTGGTGCACCAGACCGAGCCAAGCCAGGAATCTGGTGCACCACACCGAGCCTGACACCGAGCCAAATCATGAATCTGGTGCACCACACCGAGCCGAATCAGGAATCTGGTCCACCAGACCGAGCCAAGTCAGGAATCTGGTGCACCACACCAAGCCAAGTCATGAATCTATGGCACCACACCGAGTCAAGTCAGGAATCTGGTGCACCACACCGAGCCAAGTCAGGAATCTGGTGCACCACATCGGGCCAAGTCAGGAATCTGGTGCACCATACCAAGCCAAACCAGGAATCTGGTGCACCACACCGAGCCAAACCAGGAATCTGGTGGACCACACCGAGCCAAGTCAGGAATCTGGTGCACCAGATCGAGCCAAGTCATGAATCTGGTGCACCAGACCGAGCCAAGTATGGAATCTGGTGCACCACACCGAGCCAAATCATGAATCTGGTGCACCACATCGGATCAAGTCATGAATCTGGTGCACCAGACGGAGCCAAACCATGAATCAGGTGCACCAGACCGGTGCTCTAGACCGCGCCAAGTCATGAATCTGGTGTTGCGCCCCCGATGCCTCCAGTCATTGGCTTTACCCGATAGAACTCGCCCGCTACAAGGCGGTTCGATTAGTCTTTCGCCCCTATACCCAAGTCAGACGAACGATTTGCACGTCAGTATCACTGCGGGCCTCCACCAGAGTTTCCTCTGGCTTCGCCCCGCCCAGGCATAATTCACCATCTTTCGGGTCTCGACAAGTATGCTCTCACTCGAACCCTTCACAGAAGATCAGGGTCGGTCGGCGGTGCAACCCACAAGGGGATCCCACTAATCAGCTTCCTTGCGCCTTATGGGTTTACTCGTCCACTGTCTCGCAGACATGTCAGACTCCCTGGTCCGTGTTTCAAGACGGGCCGAATGGGGAGCCCACAGGCCGACGCCCGGAGTACGAAGGTGCCGAAGCACTCCGAGCAGGTGCGTGCTGCCATCCACAATCGAGATGATGACGTCTCAACGAGCATGCCAACAGCACAGGCTTGGGCCACCATCACCATTCGCATCGGTCAATGCCTCAGGTCGTTTGGAAGACCGGCTCTCGCTGTTCCACATCCGACCGAGGCACATCGTCAGCCCCCATCCGCTTCCCTCCCGATAATTCCAGGCACTCTTTGACTCTCTTTCCAAAGTCCTTTTCATCTTTTCCTCACGGTACTTGTTCGCTATCGATCTCTAGCTAGTATTTAGCCTTGGACGGAATTTACCGCCCGATTGGGGCTGAATTCCCAAACAACCCGACTCGCCGGCAGCGCCTCGTGGTGCGACAAGGTCCGGGCACGACGGGGCTTTCACCCTCTCCGGCGGCCCCTTCCAGGGGACTTGGGCCCGGTCCGCCACTGAGGACGCTTCTCCAGACTACAATTCAGACGCCGAGGGTGACCGATTCTCATGGTGGGCTATTCCCGATTCGCTCGCCGTTACTAAGGGAATCCTTGTTAGTTTCTTTTCCTCCGCTTATTGATATGCTTAAACTCAGCGGGTAGCCCCGCCTGACCTGAGGTCCCGTCGTGGGCAGCCAACGGCCGCTCATGGGTCAAAGAGTCCCAAATCCGATAGGGGTGACACACACGGTTGGTCTCGAGCTTTTACTCAACCACCATCCATCACGGCGCACTCCACCACGGACTCAATTTTCAGTCAACCGTGAGGCATTGCTCACGGGAAGCCTACATTCGCCCCTTTACTATGCCTAGCAACAGGGCTGAGGCATTAGGGCAATGATGTGCGACACCCAGGCAGGCGTGCCCTCGGCCTAATGGCTTCGGGCGTAACTTGCGTTCAAATACTCGATGGTTCACGGGATTCTATAATTCACACCAAGTATCGCATTTTGCTACGTTCTTCATCGATGCAAGAGCTGAGATATCCGTTGCCGAGAGTCTTTTGGATACACGTGTCGCAACGCCACCACATAGGCACTATCTCCGGTGCCGACAGGGGCGCGCTAGACAATCTCGATTTCCTTGGCGCATTCGGCGTCGGGGTTTTGTTAATGGACCAGGATGGGCCCACACGAAATAGGGCACCTCCTAACACTAGGGGGACCGAGGCGCCATCCACCTCAAGCCGCACCCAAGGAGTCAAACAAATTCACGGGTCGCACTGCTTTGTGAGAATTTGACAATGATCCTTTCGCAGGTTGACCTACGGAAACCTTGTTACGACTTCTCCTTCCTCTAAATGACAAGTTTCAGTGGACTTATCACAACGTCGTCGGTAGAGAACCGCCCACGTCACCACAATCCGAACACTTCAATGGACCATTCAATCGATAGGAGCGACGGGCGGTGTGTACAAAGGGCAGGGACGTAGTCAACGAAAGCTGATTACTCGCGCTTACTAGGAATTCCTCGTTGAAGACCAACAATTGCAATGATCTATCCCCATCACGATGAAATTTCAAAGATTACCTAGGCCTGTCGGCCAAGGCTATAGACTCGTTGAATACATCTGTGTAGCGCGCGAGCAGCGCAGAACATCTAAGGGCATCACAGACCTGTTATTGCCTCAAACTTCCGAGGCCTTATCGGCCATAGTCCCTGTAAGAAGCTGGCTGTGGAGGGTTACCTCCACATAGCTAGTTAGCTGGCTGAGGTCTCGTTCATTAACGGAATTAACAAGACAAATCGCTCCACCAACTAAGAACGGCCATGCACCACCACCCATAGAATCAAGAAAGAGCTCTCAGTCTGTCAATCCTTACTATGTCAGGACCTGGTAAGTTTCCCCGTGTTGAGTCAAAGTAAGCCGCATGCTCCACTCCTGGTGGTGCCCTTCCATCAATTCCTTTAAGTTTCAACCTTACGACCATACTCCCCCCGGAACACAAAGACTTTGATTTCTCATAAGGTGCCAGCGGAGTCCTAAAAGGAACATCCGCTGATCCCTGGTTGGCATCATTTATGGTTGAGACTAGGACATTATATGATCGTCTTCGAGCCCCCAACTTTCGTTCTTGATTAATGAAAACATCCTTGGCAAATGCTTCGCAGTTGTTCGTCTTTCATAAATCCAAGAGTTTCACCTCTTACTATGAAATACGAATGCCCCCGACTGTCCCTGTTAATCATTACTCCGATCCCGAAGGGCAACGCAATAGGATCAGAATCCTATGGTGTTATGCCATGCTAATGTATCCAAAGCGTACGCTTGCTTTGAGCACTCTCATTTCTTCAAAGTAACAGTGCCGGAGGCACGACCCGGCCAGTTAAGGCCAGGAGCGCATCGTCGGCAGAAGGGACGAGCCGACTGGTGCACACCAGAGGCGGACTGATCGACCCAACCCAAGGTCCAACTACGAGATTTTTAAGTGCAACAACTTAAATATACGCTATTGGAGCTGGAATTACCATGACTGCTGGCACCAGACTTGCCCTCTAATGGATCCTCGTTAAGGGATTTGGATTGTACTCATTCCAATTACCAGACTCAATGAGCTCGGTATTGTTATTTTTTGTCACTACCTCCCCATGCCAGGATTGGGTAATTTGTGTGCCTGCTGCCTTCCTTGGATGTTGTAGCAGTTTCTCAGGCTCCCTCTCCGGAATTGAACCCTAATTCTCCGTCACCCGTCACCACCTAGGTAGGCCACTATCCAACCATCGAAAGTTGATACGACAGAAATTTGAATGATGCGTCGCTGGCAGAAAGGGCCGTACAATCGGACGAGTTATCATGAATCATCAAACCAACAGGCAGAGCCTGCATCGACCTTTTATCTAATAAATGCATCCCTTCCAGAAGTCGGGGTTTGTTGGATGTATTAGCTCTAGAATTACAACGGTTATCCGAGTAGTAGATACCATCAAACAAAATATAACTGATTTAATTAGCCATTCGCAGTTTCACAGTCTGAATTAGTTCATACTTACACATGCATGGCTTAATCTTTGAGACAAGCATATGACTACTAGCAGGATCAACCAGGTAGCATCCACCAACAACTATGCCCGAAGTGCAAGTGTTGTCACCACAAGAGGAAAAGCAACCCAGGCACCACGGCAAGCATCGTTCATGGCAAACGCTAATATTCCGAGGGACTCGACGGGGCACAATCAAGAGCCCACGTTAGCCACATGCACCGCATCCAGGAGAACAGTAGATACCAATGACCACGTGAGCTGTACAACACACAACACATGCGAAACACTAGTACTACTTCCAAATCCACTAAACCTCACGAAGGAAGCCTAGATGGACCGAGTGTTACGAGGCACATGAATACCGCCAAATGGGTAGGCAACACAGGAACCACAACACACGCCAAGGTCACCGTAACACAAAGCGAAGCTGTAATGGATTTCTGTCTGACCGTTCGATGACCACGAGCACGGAGCCAGTCAGCACAAACATCCGGACCACCACTCACACGCCGTCACGTTTACAAGACACAATACAACCGAACGAGAAGCACCGCATCCGCATCGCCAGGCGCGACCAATATCCGAAGCCAACATTTTTAAATCGGTTGACCAACAACATTGCGAGGATCCTTTCCAATGCGCCTTCAGCCGATCTACAGTTGGACCCCCCTTCCAAGGTTACTTCAGGACGAACACCCGTCTCTTGGTGCTTCGGCTCCGCCACGGAAGGCATCTCCCAACACCACGTCCATCCACAGCCAAGGTCGGGGAGCCGCGCACCCATAGCCTCACCACACCATCGAGTACCCCACGAAATTGATAAATATCGAAAGCCAACATTTTTAAAAACTAAAAACATCGCAAGGATCCTTTCTAATGCGCCTTCAGCCGATCTGGTGTTCGACACCCCTTCCAAGGCCACTTCAGAACGAACACCCGTCTCTTGGTGCTTCGGCTCCTCCCCGAAAGGTATCACCTAACACCACGTCCATCAACAACTAAGATCAAGGAGCCACGTACCCACAACCTCACCACACCATCGAGAACCCCACGAAATTGATAAATATCGAAAGCCAACATTGTTAAAAACAAAAAACATCGCGAGGATCCTTTCCGATGCGCCTCAGTCGATCTGGTGTTGGGTACCCCTAACAAGGCCAGTTCAGGACGATCACCCGTCTCTTGGTGCTTCAGCTGTGCCCCGGAAGGCATAACCTAACAGCACGTCCATCCACAACCGAGGTCGAGGAGCCGCACGCCCACCACCTCAGCACACCATCGAGTACCCCACGAAATTGATAAATATCGAAAGCCAACATTTTTAAAAACCAACAATAGCACGAGGATCCTTTTAGATGCGCCTTCAGCCGATTTGGTGTTCGAGCACCCCTTACAAGGCCACTTCAGGATGATCACCCGTCCCTTGGTGCTTCGGCTCTGCCCCGGAAGGCATCACCTAACACCATGTCCATCCACAACCAAGGTCGAGGAACCGTGCACCCACTTCCTCGCCACACCATCGAGTACCCCACAAAAATTGATAAATATCGAAAGCCAACATTTTTAAAAACCAACAACATCGCATGGATTCTTTCCGATGCACCTTCAGTCGATCTGGTGTTTGAGCACCCATTACAAGGACGCTTCAGGACGATCACCCGTCTCTTGGTGCTTCGGCTCCACCTCGGAAGGGATCATCACCTAACACCACGTCCGTCCAACACCAAGGTCGAGGAACGGTGCCCCCACAGCCTCGCCACACCATCGAGTACCCCATGAAATTGATAAAATCAAAAGTCAACATTTTTAAAAACGAAATTGACAAAATGTAGAAAGCCAACATTTTTAGAACAGGTGCCAAACACATTGCGAGGATCCTTTACGGTGTGCCTTCAACCGGTTTGGTGTTGGGGACCCCCACTTTGGTCACATCCGGAAGATCACGAGTCCCTTCGTGTTACGGATCCTCCCCGAAGGGCATAACCTAACACAACGTCCATCCACAACCAAGGTCTAGGAGCCACACCCATGAATCCTCAACACACCATGGAAAATCCCCACAAAAACGGTCCAATCCGATGCCCACATTTTTTCCCACGCCCGCCTCCCGATCCCGCAACGGACCCACATCTCGGGTACGCCCCGTGCCCGCCCGCGGCCCCGTTCCCGCCCGCGTCCCGGCCCACAGAGTCGGTCGGTCGAAAGATGACCCGATCTAGTCACTTACTATGCCGTGGGCAAGGTCGATGTGCAATGTTGGGGATCATTCACGGGCGTTGAGGGGTGGACCATGGTGCACCAGGCTTGGCACCAGGCGGGGGTCTGGCTGGCACCTCCCCCCCCCTATAATAGCATAATATGCAAAGACACATATTCCAGCACAAGACATCCTTTTTGTAGGGGAGACATACTCTTTTTTTCCAAGCTAGAGGTCGAATTTTGGCCTGATTTTTTGCACGAATGCTTATAAAAATGGGATCTAGGGGTTGAAAAATTTACATTAATTTTCACCATACCAGTTTTTTTTAATAAATTTTCAAATTAGAAAACCGAAACAATTCCCAAAAAATGGAAAATGGGTCTAGCCATTGAATTTTGAGCTGATTTTTTGCAGGCACACTACTTATAATATTCCCAAGGTACCCACAGAGTTTCGTAGCGTTTCATGAAGGTTGAGATTTTTTATGATTTTTCAACCGAAATAAGGGATATGCGACAGTTCGACGACAAGGAACCCAGGCTACAAATTCAATTTTGACGTGAATTTTTGCAGGCACTCTTGTTATATTATTTCCAGCTTTACCTCCAAATTTCGTTGCATTTCATTGAGGGGTTGGAGTTTTGGGAACTTTTAGCCGAAATGTGATATACTTGCATACTTAAACATGTGGTGGACCCTGGCTTACAGGTTTGCTTTTCCACCACGCTTTCTAAAAAGTCTGGGGGGGGGGGGGGTGTCAGGGGAATGCTCTCAAGCTTGTATCACAACATTTGCCCATCGGTGCTCGGTGCATCTGTGACGTGTGCCGAGCACGGTGGTCATGCACGAGTCACGCGTGATGCAATGTATCACTTCCAACCTTGGTGCACGAGTGACTAGCCACCCAAAATGAACCCTATCATCCGGCACCAATACCTTCAACCGGTCAGTGCAATGTGCACCAAACCCTTGCAACCTTGGTTCCTGTCCGCACCGACCGAGCCAAGTCAGGAATTGGTGCACACCACCGAGCCAAATCATGAATCTGCTGCCCCACACCGAGCCAAGTCAGGAATCTGGTGCAACAGACCGGGCCAAGTGAGGAATCTGGTGTACCAGACTGGTCCAAGTCGAGAATATGGTGCACCACACCGAGCTAAACCATGAATCAGGTGCACCAGACCGAGGAAGCCATCACGAAATGTGGTCCACCGTGCACCATACCGAAGCCAAATCGGAATCTGGTGCACCACACCGAGCCAAGTCATGAATCTAGGGCATCACACCGAGTCAAGTCAGGAATCTGGTGTACCACACCGAGCCAAGTCAGGAATCTGGAGCACCAGACCGGGCCAAGTCAGGAATTTGGTGCACCAGACCGACCCAAATCATGAATCTGGTGCACCATACCGAGCCAAATCAGGAATGTGGTCCACCAGACCGAGCCAAACCAGGAATCTGGTGCAACACATCCAGCCAAGTCAGGAATCTGGTGCACCAGATCGAGCCAAGTCATGAATCTGGTGCACCAGATCGAGCCAAGTATGGAATCTGGTGCTCCACACCGAGCCAAATCATGAATCTGGTGCACCACATCGGATCAAGTCATGAATCTGGTGCACCAGACGGAGCCAAACCATGAATCAGGTGCACCAGACCGGTGCTCTAGACCGCGTCAAGTCATGAATCTGGTGCACCACACCGAGCCAAATCAGGAATCTTGTGCACCACACCGAGCCATGTCAGGAATCTGCTGCACCACATCGAGCCAAACCGAGCTAAACCATGAATCTGGTCCACTCGAGTACCCGTGCCCGGTACACCATTCCCTCGTTCCCTCTGTTCCTTTCCGCACAGACCAAGCCAGATCCGGCACCTGGTGCATCCGGGGACCCGTGCCCGATGCACCAATGCCTTATTCCCTTGGTTCCTTTCCGCAGCTACCGAGCCAGATCCGGCACCTTGTGCACCTTGGGACTCGTGCCCGGTGCAACATTCCCTCGTTCCCTTGGTTCCTTTCCGCACCGACCGAGCCAGATCCGGCACCCGGGGACCCGTGCCCGATGTGCCAAAACTCCGTTCCCTTCGTTCCATTCCGCAACGACCGAGCCATATCGGCCATCACGTGCATCGACCGAGGCCGATCTAAGCGGTGGTTGGAGTTAGCTGTCACCAAGATAACAACTACAACTACAACATCAACTACTACTACTACTACTACTACTACTACTACTATATAATATATAATATATATAATAGCAAGGCATCTCCCCCCTATAATAGCATAATATGAAAAGACCCATTTTCCAGCACAAGGCATCCTTTTTGCTAGGGAGACATACTCTTTTTTTCCATGCTAGAGGTTGAATTTTGACCTATTTTTTGCAGGGATGCTTATAAAAATGGGTGCTAGGGGATGAAAAATTTACAGAATTTTTCACCACACCATTTTTTTTATCAATTTTCAAAGTGAAAAACCGAAACAATACCCAAAATTGGAAATTGGGTCTAGCCATCGAATTTTGAGCAGATTTTTTGCAGGCATACTACTTATAAAATTCCCAAGGTGACCACAAAATTTCGTATCATTTCATGAAGGTTGTGATTGTATATGATTTTTCAACCAAAATCAGGGATATGCGACAGTTCGACGACAAGGAACCTAGGCTACAAATTGAATTTTGACCTGAATTTTTGCAGGCACTCTTGCTATATTATTTCCAGATTTACCACTAAATTCGTTGCATTTCATTGAGGGGTTGGAGTTTTGGGAACTTTTAGCCGAAATGTGGTATATAAAAAGGGTGACAGTGCAACACCTTCAAAACAGGGGGGGGTTGCGGGCCCCCTCATAACCTCCTCTTCCCCCCCTTCCCCCCCCCCCCTTACCTTCTCCCCCCCCCCCCCCCCCCTGCACCACACCGAGCTAAGTCAGGAATCTAGTGCACCACACCGAGCCAAATCAGGAATCTGGTGCACCAGATCGAGCCAAGTCAGGAATCTGGTGCACCAGACCGAGCCAAATAATGAATCTGGTGCACCACACCGAGGAAAGTCCGGAATCTGGTGCACCAGACCGAGCCAAATCAGGAATCTGGTGCACCACACCGAGCCAAGTAAGGAATCTGGTGCACCAGATCGAGCCAAATCATGAATATGGTGAACCACACCGAGCCAAGTCAGGAATCTGGTGCACCAGATCGAGCCAAGCCAAGAATCTGGTGCACCACACCGAGCCAAGTCATGAATCTGGGGCACCACACCGAGCCAAGTCAGGAATCCGGTGCACCATACCGAGCCAAGTCAGGAATCCGGTGCACCACACCGATCCAAGACAGGAATCCGGTGCACCACACCGAGCCAAACCAGGAATCTGCTGTACCACATCGAGCCAAGTCAGGAATCCAAGTCAGGAATTTGGTGCACTAGACCGAGCCAAGTCATGAATCTGGTGCACCAGACCGAGCCAAGTCCGGAATCTGGTGCACCACACCGAGCCAAATCATGAATCTGGTGCACCACACCGGATCAAGTCATGAATCTGGTACACCAGACCGAGCCAAACCAAGAATCAGGTGCACCAGACCGAGTCAAGTCAAGATTCTGGTGCACCACACAGAGCCAAATCAAGAATCTGGTGCACCACACCGAGCCAAGTCAGGAATCAGGGGCACCAGACTGAGCCAAACCCTGAATCTGGTGGACCAGACCGAGCCAAGTCAGGAATCTGGTGCACCACACCGAGCCAAGTCATGAATCTAGGGCACCACACCGAGCCAAGTCAGGAATCTGGTGCACCACACCGAGCCAAGTCAGGAATCTAGTGCACCACATCGGGCCATGTCAGGAATCTGGTGCACCACACCGAGCCAAGCAAGGAATCTGGTGCACCACACCGAGCCAAACCAGGAATCTAGTGCAACACATCGAGCCATGTCAGGAATCTGGTGCACCAGACAGAGCCAAGTCAGGAATCTGGTGCACCACACCGAGCCAAGACAAGAATCCGGTGCACCACACCGAGCCAAACCAGGAATCCGCTGTACCACACCGAGCCAAGATAGGAATCCAAGTCAGGAATCTGGTGCACTAGACCGAGCCAAGTCATGAATCTGGTGCACCAGACCGAGCCAAGTCTAGAATATGGTGCACCACGCCGAGCCAAATTATGAATCTGGTGCACCACACCAGATCAAGTCATGAATCTGGTGCACCAGACGGAGCCAAACCATGAATCAGGTGCACCGGTTTTCTAGACCGTACCATGTCATGAATCTGGTGCACCAGACTGAGCCAAATCAGGAATCTGGTGCACCATACCGAGCCATGTCAGGAATCTGGTCCACCACACCGAGCCAAACCATGAATCTGGTGCAACCGGGACCCATGCCAGTTGCACCATTCCCTCGTTCCCTTGGTTCCTTTCCGCACAGACCAAGCCAGATCCGGCACCTGGTGCATCCGGGGACCCGTGCCCGGTTCACTATTCCCTCGTTCCCTTGGTTCCTTTCCGCACCGACCGAGCCAGATCCAGCACCTGGTGCACCCGGGGACCCGTGCCCGGTGCACCATTCCTTCATTCCCTTTGTTCCTTTCCGCACCGACCGAGCCAGAACCGGGAACTGGTGCACCCGGGGACCCGTGTCCGGTGCACCATAACTTCGTTCCCTTGGTTCCTTTACGCAACGAATGAGACAGATCGGGCATCACGTGCACCGACTAAGGCCAATCTAAGCGGTGGTTGGACACCCCATCCAAGGTCACTTCAGGACGAACACCCATCTCTTGGTGCTTCGGCTTCGCCATGGAAGGCATCACCCAACGCCACGTCCATCCACAACCAAGCTCGGGGAGCCGCGCACCCACAACCTCACCACACCATCGAGTACCCCAAGAAATTGATAAATACCGAAAGACAACATTTTTAAAAACCAAAAACATCGCGAGGATCCTTTCTAATGCACCTTCAGCCGATCTAGAGTTGGACACCCCTTCCAAGTCGACTTTAGGACTAACACCCGTCTCTTGGTGCTTCGGCTTTGCCTCGGAAGGCATCACCTAACACCACGTCCATCAACAACCAAGGTCGAGGAGCCACACACCCACGACCTCACCACACCTTCGAGTACCCTACAAAATTGATAAATATCGAAAGCCAACATTTTTTAAAAACCAAAGACATCGCGAGGATCCATTCCGATGCACCTTCACCCGATCTAGTGTTTGAGCACCCCTTACAAGGCCTCTTCAGGACAATCACCCGTCTGTTGGTGCTTTGGCTCCGCCTCGGAAGGCATCATCACCTAACACCATGTCCATCCACAACCAAGGTTGAGGAACGGCTCACCCACAGCCTCGCCACACCATCGAGTACCCCACAAAATTGATAAAATCGAAAGCCAACATTTTTAAAAATGAAATTGACAAAATTTCGAAAGCCAACATTTTTAAAATGGGTGCCAGACACATTGTGAGGATCCTTTACGGTGTCCCTTGAACCGGTTTGGTGTTGGGGACCCCCACCTTGGTCACATCCGGAAGATCACGCGTCCCTTCGTGTTGCAGATCCTCCCCGAAGGGCATAACCTAACAAAACATCCATCCACAACCAAGGTCGAGGAGCCACACCCATGAATCCTCAACACGCCATGGAAAATCCCCACAAAAATCATCCAATCCGATGCCCACATTTTTTCCCGTGCCCGCCTCCCGATCCCGCCACGGACCCACCTCTCGGGCACGCCCCGTGCCCGCCCACGCCCCGGCCCACGTAGTCGGTCGGTCAGAAGATGACCCGATCGAGTCACCTACTATGCCGTGGGCATGGTCGATGTGCAATGTTGGGGATCATTGCACGGGCGTTGGAGGGGTGGACCATGGTGCACCAGGCTTGGCACCAGGCCAGGGTCAGGCTGGCACCTCTCCCCCCTATAATAGCATAATATGCAAAGACCCATTTTCCAGCACAAGACATCCTTTTTGTTGGGGAGACGTACTCTTTTTTTCCAAGCTAGATGTCGAATTTTGGCTTTATTTTTTGCAGGAATGCTTATAAAAATGGGATCTAGGGGATGAAAAATTTACAGAATTTTTCATCATACGATTTTTTTTAATAAATTTTCAAATTAGAAAACCGAAACAATTCCCAAAAAATGGAAAATGGGTCTAGCCATCGAATTTTGAGCTGATTTTTTGCAGGCACACTACTTATAATATCCCCAAGGTGCCAACAGAGTTTCGTGGCATTTCATGAAGGTTGTGATTTTTTAAGATTTTTCAACCGAAATCGGGGATATACGACAATTCGACGACAAGGAACCTAGGCTACAAATTGAATTTTGACCTGAATTTTTGTAGGTACTCTTGTTATATTATTTCCAGCTTTACCTCCAAATTTCGTTGCATTTCATTGAGGGGTTGCAGTTTTGGGAACTTTTAGCAGAAATGTGGTATACTAGCAAACTTAAACATGTGGTGGACCCTGGTTTACAGGTTTGCTTTTCCACCACGCCTTCTAAAAAGTCTGGGGGGTGGGGGTCAGGGGAATGCTCTCAAGCTTGTGTCACAACATTTTCCCGTCGGTGCTCGGTACATCTGTGACGTGTGTCGATCACGGTGGTCATGCACGAGTCACGCGTGATGCAATGTATCACTTTCAACCTCGGTGCACGAGTGACTAGCCACCCCAAATGAACATCCATCTTCCGACTCCAACACCTTCAACCGGTCAGTGCCATGTGCACCAGACCCTTGCAACCTTGGTTCCTGTCCGCACCGACCGAGCCAAGTCAGGAATCTGGTGCACCATACCTAGCCAAATCAGGAATCTGGTGCACCAGGCCGAGCCAAGTCAGGAATCCGGTGCACCAGACCGAGCCAAGTCATGAATCTGGTGCACCAGACGGAGCCAAGTCAGGAATCTGGTGCACCAGACCGAGCCAAGTCAGGAATCTGGTGCACCACATCGAGCCAAGTCAGGAATCTGGTGCACCAGACCGAGCCAAATCATGAATCTGGTGCACCACACCGAGACAAATCAGGAATCTGGTGCACCACACCGAGCCAAGTCAGGAATCTGGTGCACCACACCGAGCCAAGTCATGAATCTAGGGCACCACACCGAGTCAAGTCAGGAATCTGGTGCACCAGACCAAGCCAAGTCAGGAATCTGGTGCACCACACCGAGCCAAGACAGGAATCCAGTACACCACACCGGGCCAAACCAGGAATCTGGTGCTCCACACCGAGCCAAGTCCGGAATCTGGTGCACCAGACCGAGCCAAGTATGGAATCTGGTGCACCACACTGAGTCAAATCATGAATCTGGTGCACCACACCAGATCAAGTCATGAATCTGGTGCACCAGACAGAGCCAAACCATGAATCAGGTGCACCAGACCGGTGATCTAGACCGTGCCAAGTCATGACTCTGGTGCACCACACCGATCCAAATCAGGAATCTGGTGCACCAGACCGAGTCAAGTCTGGAATCTGTTGAACCACACCGAGCCAAATCATGAATCTGGTGCACCATACCAGATCAAGTCATGAATCTGGTGCACCAGACGGAGCCAAACCAAGAATCAGGTTCACCAGACCGAGCCAAGTCATGAATCTGGTGCACCACACCGAGCCAAATCATGAATCTGGTGCACCACAACGAGCCAAGTCAGGAATCAGGGGCACCAGACCGAGGGAAACTCCGAATTGTTCGTTAACGTAATTAACCAGACAAATCACTCCACCAACTAAGAACGACCATGCACCACCACCCATAGAATCAAGAAAGAGCTCTCAGTCTATCAATCCTTACTATGTCTGGACCTGGTAAGTTTCCCCGTGTTGAGTCAAATTAAGTCGCAGGCTCCACTCCTGGTGGTGGCCTTCCCTCAATTCCTTTAAGTTTCAGCCTTTAGACCATACTCCCCCAGGAACCCAAACACTTTGAAATCTCATAAGGTGCCAGCAGAGTCCTAAAAGCAACATCCGCTGATCCGTGGTCGGCATCGTTTATGGTTTTGAGCACTCTAATTTCTTCAAAGTAGCAGCACCAGAGGCACGACCCGGCCAGTTAAGGCCGGGAGCACATCGCCGGTAGAAGGGACGAGCCGACCGGTGCACACCAGAGGCGGATCGATCGACCCAACCCAAGGTCCAACTACGAGTTTTTTAACTGCAACAACTTAAATATATGCTATTGGAGATGGAATTACAGCGGCTGCTGGCACCAAACTTGCCCTCCAATGGATCCTCGTTAAGGGATTTGGATTGTACTCATTCCAATTACTAGACTCAATGAGGTCGGTATTGTTATTTATTGTCACTACCTCCCCGTGTCAGGATTGAGCAATTTGCACGGATGCTGCCTTCCTTGGATGTGGTAGCCATTTCTCATGCTCCCTCTCCGGAATCGAACGCTAATTCTCTGTCACCCGTCACCACCTTGGTAGGCCACTATCCTACCATCGAAAGTTGATAGGTCTGAAATTTGAATGATGCGTCGCCAGCACAAGGGTCGTGCGATCGGACGAGTTATCATGAATCATCAAAGCAACAGGCATAGCCTGCGTCGACCATTTATCTAATAAATGCATCCCTTCCAAAAGTCGGGGTTTGTTGCACGTATTAGCTCTAGAATTACTACGGTTATCCGAGTAGTTGATACCATCAAACAAACTATAACTGATTTAATGAGCCATTCGCAGTTTCACAATCTGAATTAGTTCATACTTACACATGCATGGCTTAATCTTTGAGACAAGTATATGACTACTGGCATGGTCAACCAGGTAGCATCCACCAACAATTATGCCCGAAGTGCAAGTGTTGTCACCGCAAGCGGAAAACCAACCATGGTACCACGGAAAGCGTCGTTCATGGCAAACGATAATATTCCAAGGGACTCGACGGGGCACTATCAAGATCCCACGTTAGCCACATGCACCGCATCCAGGAGAACAGTAGATACCAATGACCACGTGAGCTGTACAACACACAACACAAGCGAAACACTAGTACTACTTTCAAATCCACTAAACCTCACAAAGGAAGCCTAGATGGACCGAGTCTTACGAGGCACAAGCATACCGCCAAATGGGTAGGCAACACAGGAACCACAACACACGCCAACGCCAACGCAACACAAGGCGAAGCTGGCATGGATTGTTGTCTGACCGTTCGATGACCACGAGCATGGAGCCAGCCTGCACAAACATCCCGACCACCACTCACACGCCATCATGTTTGCAAGACACAATACAACCGAACGAACCACGTCCCGCATTGCCAATGGCAAGCAAGCACATGGAAGCAACGAGAAGCACCGTATCCGCATCGCCAGGCATGACCAATATCCGAAGCCAACATTTTTATATCGGTTGACCAACAACATCGCGAGGATCCTTTCCAATGCGTCTTCAGCCGATCTAGTGTTGGACACCCCTTCCAAGGTCACTTCAGGACGAACACCCGTCTCTTGCTGCTTCGGCTCCGCCACGGAAGGCATCACCCAACACCACGTCCATCCACAGCCAAGGTCGGGGAGCCGCGCACCAAAAGTCTCACCACACCAACGAGTACCCCACGAAATTGATAAATATCGAAAGCCAACATTTTTAAAAACCTAAAACATCGTGAGGATCCTTTCTAATGCGCCTTCAGTCGATCTGGTGTTGGACACCCCTTCCAAGGCCACTTCAGGGCGAACACCCGTCTCTTGGTGCTTCGGCTCCGCCCCGGAAGGCAACACCTAACACCACGTCCATCAACAACCAAGGTCGAGGAGCCACGCACCCACAACCTCGCCACACCATCGAGTACCCCACAAAATGGATAAATATCGAAAACCAACATTTTTTAAAAACCAAAAACATCGCGAGGATCCCTGGCTATGCGCCCCAGCCGATCTGGTGTTGGGCACCCCTAACAAGGCCACTTCAGGAAGATCACCTGTCTCTTGGTGCTTCAGCTCCGCCCCGGAAGGCATCACCTAACACCACGTCCATCCACAACCAAGGTCGAGGAGGCGCGCACCCACAGCTTCGCCACACCATCGAGTACCCCACCACGCAATTGATAAATATCGAAAGCCAACATTTTTAAAAACCAACAACATCACGAGGATCCTTTCCGATGTGCCTTCAGCCGATCTGGTACTTGAGCACCCCCTCACAAGGCAACTTCAGGACGATCACCCTTCCCTTGGTGCTTCGGCTCCGCCCCGGAAGGCATCACCTAACACCACGTCCATCCACAACCCAAGTCGAGTAACCGCGCACCCACAGTCTCGCCACACCATCGAGTACCCCACAAAAAATTGATAAATATCGAAAGCCAACATTTTTAAAAACCAACAACATTGCGAGGATCCTTTCCGATGCACCTTCAGCCGATCTGGAGTTTGAGCACCCTTTACAAGGCCACTTCAGGATGATCACCCGTCTCTTGATGCTTCGACTCCGCCTCGGAAGGCATCATCACCTAACACCACGTCCATCCACAACCAAGGTCGAGGAATGGCGCACCCACAACCTCGCCGTACCATCGAGTACCCCACGAAATTGATAAAAACGGAAGCTAACATTTTTAAAAACGAAATTGACAAAATTTCGAAAGCCAACATTTTTAAAACGGGTGCCAGCCATATTGCGAGGATCCTTTACAGTGCTCCTGCAACCGGTTTGGTGTGGGGGACCCCCACCTTTGTCACATCTGGAAGATCACGCGTCCCTTCGTGTTGCGGATCCGCCCCGAAGGGCATAATGTAACATAACGTCCATCCACAACCAAGGTCGAGGAGCCACACCCATGAATCC
>JAUPTC010000074.1:47500-52500 GCA_030762895.1 Sophora flavescens | reverse complement strand
ACCACGTCCATCCACAACCAAGGTCGGGGAGCCACGCACCCACAACCTCGCCACACCATCGAGCACCCCTCCACGAAATTGATAAATATCGAAAGCCAACATTTTTAAAAACCAACAACACCGCGAGGATCCTTTCCGATGCGCCTTCAGCCGATCTGGTGTTTGAGCACCCCCTCACAAGGCAACTTCAGGATGATCACCCATCTCTTGCTGCTTCGGCTCCGCCCCGGAAGGCATCACCTAACACCACATCCATCCACAACCAAGGTCGAGGAGCCGCATGCCCACAGCCTCGCTACACCATCGAGTACCCCACGAAATTGATAAATATCGAAAGCCAACATTTTTAAAAACCAACAATAGCGCGAGGATCCTTTCCAACGCGCCTTCAGCTGATCTGGTCTTTGAGCACCCCTTACAAGGCCACGTCCATCCACAACCATGGTCGAGGAATGGCACACCCACAGCCTCGCCACACCATCGAGTACCCCACGAAATTGATAAAATTGAAAGCCAACAATTTTAAAAATGAAATTGACAAAATTTTGAAAGCCAACATTTTTAAAACGGGCCACGCGTCCCTTTTTGCTGCGGATCCGCACCGAAGGGCATAACCTAACACAACATCCATCCACAACCAAGGTCGAGGAGCCACAGGTGCACCAGGCTTGGCACCGGGTCAGGGACTGGATGGCACCCCCCCTCCCTACAATAATAGAATAATATCCAAAGACCCATTTTCCAGCACAAGACATCCTTTTTGCTGGTGAGACATACTCTTTTTTCCAAGATAGAGGTCGAATTTTGGCCTTATTTTTTGTAGGAATGCGTAGAAAAATCGGATCTAAGGGACGAAAAATTTACAGAATTTTTCACCATACCATTTTTTTAAATAAATTTTCAAAGTGGAAAACTGAAACAATTCCCAAAAAATGGAAAATGGGTCTATCCATCGAATTTTGATCTGATTTTTTGCAGGCACACTACTTATAATATTCCAAAGGTTTCCACAAAGTTTCGTGGCATTTCATGAAGGTTGTGATTTTTTAAGATTTTTCAACCAAAATTAGGGATATGCGTCAATTCGACGACAGGGAACCTGGATTACAAATTGAGTTTTGACCTGAATTATTGCAGGCACTCTTGCTATATTATTTCCAGCTTTACCTCCAAATTTCGTTGCATTTCATTGAGGGGTTGGATTTTTTGATTTTCCACCACGCCTTCTAAAAAGTCTTGGGGGGTCAGGGGAATGCTCTCAAGCTTGTATCACAACATTTACCCGTCGGTGCTCGGTGCATCTGCGACGTGTACTGAGCATGGTGGTCATGAATCTGGTGCACCAGACCGAGCCAAGTCAGGAATCTGGTGCACCAGACCTAGTCAAGCCAGGAATCTGGGGCACCAGACCGAGCCAAGTCAGGAATCTGGTGCACCACACCGAGCCAAGTCAGGAATCTGGTGCACCACACCGAGCCAAACCAGGAATCTGGGGCACCACACCGAGCCAAGTCAGGAATCTGGTGCACCCTACCGAGCCAAGTTATGAATCAGGTGCACCAGACCGAGCCAAGTCTGGAATCTGGTGCACCACACCGAGCCAAATCATGAATCTGGTGCACCACACCGGATCAAGTCATGAATCTGGTGCACCGACGAGCCAAATCATGAATCGGTGCACCGCACGGTGCTCTAGACCGTGCCAAGTCATCAATCTGGTACACTACACTTAGCCAAATCAGGAATCTGGTGCACCAGAACGAGCCAACTCCGGAATCTGGTGCACCACACCGAGCCAAATAATGAATCTAGTGCACCACACCAGATCAAGTCATGAATCTGGTGCACCAGACGGAGCCAAACCATGAATTAGGTGCACTAATCCGGTCCACCAGACCGAGCCAAGTCAGGAATCTGGTGCACCACACCGAGCCAAATCATGAATCTGGTGCACCACACCAAGCCAAGTCAGGAATCTGGGGCACCAGACCGAGCCAAACACTGAATCTGGTGCACCAGACGGGGCCAAGTCATGAATCTAGTGCTCCAGACCGTGCCAAGTCATGAATCAGGGGCACCACACAGAGCCTAATCAGGAATCTGGTGCACCAGACCGAGCCAAGTCAGGAATCTGGTGCACCACACAGAGCCAAGTCAGGAATCTGGTGCACCACACCGAGCCAAACTAGGAATTTGGTACACCATACCGAGCCAAGTCAGGAATCCGGTGCACCAGATCGAGCCAAGTCATGAATCTGGTGCACAAGACCAAGCCAAGACTGGATCTGGTGCACCACATCGAACCAAATCATGAATCTGGTGCACCACACCGGATCAAGTCATGAATCTGGTGCACCAGACGGAGCCAAACGATGAATCAGGTGCACCAGACCGGTGCTCTAGACCACGCCAAGTCATGAATCTGGTGCACCACACCGAGCCAAATCAGGAATCTGGTGCACCACATCGTGCCATGTCAGGAATCTGGTGCACCATACCGAGCCAAATTGAGCCAAACCATGAATCTGGTGCGCCCGGGGACCAGTGCCCGGTGCACCATTCCCTCGTTCCCTTGGTTCCTTTCCGCATGCATCGAGCCGGATCCGGTCCAGAATCGGTGCATCCGGGACCGTGCGGTGCACCATTCCTCCGTTCCCTTGGTTCCTTTCCGCATCGACCGAGCCAGATCCGGTACCTGGTGCACCCGGGGACCCGTTCCCGGTGCACCATTCCCTCATTCCCTTGGTTCCTTTCCGCACCGATTGAGCCAGATCCGGCACCTGGTGCATGCGGGGACTCGTGCCCGATGCACCATTCCTTCGTACCATTGGTTCCTTTCTGCAACGACCGAGCCAGATCGGGCATCACGTGCACCGACCGAGGCCGATCTAAGCGGTGGTTGGAGTTAGCTATCACCGAAATAACAACTACAACTACAACTACAACTAATACTACTACTATATATATATATATATATATATATATATATATATATATATATATATAATATATAATATATATATATATATATATATATATATATATATATATATATATATAATTGCCAGGCACCTCCCCCCCTCCCCTATAATAGCATAATATGCAAAGACCCATTTTCCAGCACAAAACATCCTTTTTGCTGGAGACACATACTCTTTTTTTCCAAGCTAGAGGTCGAATTTTGGCCTATTTTTTTCAGGGATGCTTATAAAAATGGGAGCTAGGGGAAGAAAAATTTACAGAATTTTTCACCTTACCATTTTTTTTTATCAATTTTCAAAGTGGAAAACCGAAACAATTCCCAAAAAATGGAAAATGGGTCTAGCCATCAAATTTTGAGCTGATTTTTTGCAGGCAACATACTTATAATATTACCAAGGTTTCCACCAAGTTTTGTGGTATTTCATAAAGGAATTGATTTTTCATGATTTTTCAACCCAAATTAGGGATATGCGACAATTTGGATACAAGGAAACTAATCTACTAATTGAATTTTGATATGTTTTTTTGCAGGCATGCTAAGAATGTTATCCTGAAGGTTCCTCCAATGTCTCGTGGTATTTCATGAAGGTGGAGATTTTTCATGATTTTTCAACCACACCGGGGACATGTACCTTGTGAACTAGACCCATGCATCCTTGGTTCCCGTCTTCTACATTGTCGGTCCTCACTTGGAAACCTCTGATAGAATTCCAAAAACTTGATTAAAGTTTCAAAACGTGATGCATACTCACCAACAGACATGTTGCCTTGTTTGAGGTTTGTGAATTCCTTTTCCTTCTCGCGTCGAACTAGATGCGGAAAATATTTTTCGAAAAAAACAATCAATTAATAACTTCCAGTTAATGTTCCTATCCTCATCTTCCAACAGTCTTTTCTTTCCCTTCCACCAGAATTCTTCTCCTTCGGTTAACATGAAGGCAGCATAGGTCACTTTCTTCTCCTCGTTGTAGCACATAGTAGCAAATATCTTTTCGATCTCTTGTATCCACCATTCTGCTTTCTCTGGGTCATACTCTCCTCGGAATTGAGGTGGTTTTCCGTTCATAAAATTAGTCAATCCGACATCTTCAGCTGCTATCGCCCTTCTCTGATTCTTAATTTCTAGCTGTTCTTTGTTCATCTGCAGCATCTCAGCATTCTGCTAGGTTTGCAGTAGCATAGCAGCAGCTAGGGTTTCCATTGCACTTGGAGTCGAAGATGATCCTCCTCCATTCTCAGTATTGTCGGAATTACCATTGACAGCTCATCCTTTCTGGAGTTTCTTCACCACTGTTAGTTGGACGTCCTCTTCCGCGAGCCATGATTCTGTTAAAAGAAATCATCCGCTCTTATTAGTATGACATACAATTCTACATAGGCAAGTATATAAATACCATATGCCAGACTAATATTAACCTCTCACATCAAATTCTGACACACTACCCAACTTCTAAGCATAGTCAACATCCGATGTGGATTCAACTAGACACGGACAGTAACAACATCCTAAACCTCGCAGTCCTTGATTCTGATCGGACATAACCCACAGTCCGTTTTAGAACCAAACTACTCTGATACCAAAATGAGACACTTGTTTATTTATTACATTACCAAAACACTGTTGAGGGAATCCTCTCGGTAGGATCCCTCATAGGCATAAACTTAAAGTAAAAGTCATACTTTGAGGAAACATATAAAATACTCCTTCTTAGACACACTAGCCGTACTATCTATACTCTACTCGCCATGGATCACAGATCGACCTCTAGCATCTGGTTCGTAAGGAGTTCCATCCAATTCCTCAGCAACCTCCATTTCATACAGAGCTCCGTCCAGCTCCTCAGCAACATAAACCTCCATCGGGTCTTCTAATTTAAGTAAAGTAACCCACAAGAATACAAAAACATAGGGGATAAGAAAAAATTCTATCATCAAAAATCAGAAAAGAGTCATAGTAAATCATACAGTAATTGTCACAGACAAACAACGCACATAACTAACAGATCACCCTCAAGTTA